>JAQIWZ010000079.1:0-31103 GCA_034697245.1 Malaconothrus monodactylus | reverse complement strand
AAGTGGTTAAGGATTTTTTGACTTAAGATTTATTGCTTTATTGCATTTAAATTTTGTTGTAACATTGAATATAATTTTTTTTTTGAAAAATAGTTTGAATGATCTTACGGTCAAAATACTATAAATCAAAGGGGTTTTGAGATGAATTTTGGTGTTTTATTTGAATCTTATACTCCCTAACCTTGCGTTCAGTTTCTTAGATCATAATTTTTCTTGATTTGAAGAAATATTTTTGATCCGTATATCATTTTCTATTGATATAAAACCTTAAACTAAATTATTAATTAGGGCTATATGTTAATTAAATGATTGAAAATAATTATATTGTTAGTTCAAAGTGAAGCAAATTAATGATTTATTTAATGAATCGGTGAATGAATGACTTAAGAATGCAATAAAAAAATTTAACTAATCTATTAAACTGCAAAACATTGAATACCAATTTTGAATTAGTTTCACATAAAAAAATAATGCGTGGGTTTAAGTAATTATTTTTCAATTTCACTTTTATAACAAAACATTTTCATTTCTACTGTTCTTAATTCAGTTCAAAAATAAATTTATTATACAATAGAATGAATTATTATTAACCCTTTTGTAGTTTAACATAAATTGTATTCAAATAAATACTTTCTCTCAATTTTTCTCTTGTTACTAATCTTTAATCGTAAAAAAAGTTAAGTTCAATACAACTAAACTCCTGTTTCATAAAATCTAATTGGCTTTTAAGGTTATGGATAACAATGTATTTGAGTCAAAATGAGTGGGCATTCATTCACACAGTTTGAGAATCAATTCCTAAGTGAAAGGCAATGTCATTAAAAAATATTAAAAAATCTCATTAATAATAAAAACGGCTAAATTATGAAAACCTTGACTTATAATTGTAAATATAAGAACAGGAGTAACTTTTTTAATAACAAGTTATATTCTCCTTAATCTCATCTTAAATTTAGATAGAATTCGCTCAAATTATTGCCTCATTTCCTATTTAGTAATTCAAAAACTCCTTGAATATTAAACTTATATTTATGAACATTCACTAAATCATAGTCAACATTGAAGGAGAAATTCTTTTACATCATTTTATATCCAGCAAAAACTTCGGCGATTAATCTTATTATTCATTTTTTCTTCTTCTTAAATATTAAGATTATATTTAATATTTTTCCTCATTTAATTACAAGAAAATTTTATTCATAATGCAATAAAAATTTATGGATTAATTGCATTTGAATATTGATTCGGGACAGAATTTACAATTTTCTTGATATCCTTTGTCATGATTTATCAATTAATGTCTGAGAGAGTTATCAAAAAGCCAATAAATTATGAGAAAATATGTTCGAAGAAAGTAATAACTGTATAATTATTTCAGAATTCATTTCTGAAAAAATTTTTTGAAAGTTATTAAAAAGCGATTGAAAAGTGTTAAACACTTTCGAATAATTGGATAGAAAAAAAGGTTAATAATCAAAAAAATTCTCACATAGTTTGGGAGTAAAAAATTTGTTGTTAATAAATTTGCAATATTTAATTTGTTTAAAAAAATATATACAAATATTTATTATGTTAAATAATATGTTAAATGAAATAGCAGTCAATTATTGCTATATAGAGAGAATCTCAATTTTATTTTGAAATAATAGTAAAAGCAATAATCATAAACATAATCTTTTGTCATAACCTGATTCCCATCAATATAAGGCTTGTGAGGAAGTGGAGACCTCTCTCTCATCATTAAAATCATTCTGTGCTTAACTCAACCATTGAATACTTAAGCTTTTTTTAAAGTGGGTTTTGAAAGACAGCGAAATTAAACGCCAATATTTCAGTGAAGTTGTAATTAATTCAAAATTTATGCGAAAATTTTGTGAAAATCATTGAATTTAAAGTCAAGTGAAAGAGTTTTGTGATTGAAATTAAAGGCAAGACCTGTAAAAACCTCTAATTCAAAGTTAATTTATAGATCTCATTAAAAAGTAGTAAACAGTTATGTAATACTTTGTAAATATTTAATGAGAATTCATCTTAAATAAAATAACAAAACTGCGCGTCTTTGACCTGAGAATATAATTTTTATCTCATGAAAATCATAACAATTAAAAAACACTTTTGTTTCTAATTTGTTTCTGAAATATAAATACTTTCATTAGTCAAGAAAAAGATTTTTTCTGACGAATTAAACGATTGTCTTCTTATATAATCTATGAATAATGACTCAAAACAAAGCTTTCAGTCCTGATATATAAACAGAAAATAAAATTTTTATTTAGAGAAAAAAGCGGAAGCCATGACTTAATTTCTTAAATCTTTAATTCGTGCTCAAGATTGTATTGAGACAACTTTCGCCATTAAATATATCATCATTAACTTTATCTCGTAATACATTTTAGATTTTAAAAATTTCCTTATATTTAAACTTTAGGCTAATCTAATACTTGAGGCACACCCGAAGAAAGTAAGTACTCATGAAAACAGAAGCACAAACTCGACTGAACTAAAAATAAAAGTTTAACGATTGGTGTGATTCAAAAACTTATAAAAAATGAGTTCATAATCATAGCTAAAAATGAATTTTTTGGACAGTTTTTTGCGAATGGGTGTAAACATAGATTAGTTGCGAAAAAAAAGTTCAATAATGTTAAGCCTTGTTGTGATTAGTGTTTAGCATAATTTTAGTTGAAATTTTTCTAGGAATAAGTCAAGACCTTTTTAAGTCGGCACAAGTTTAGGTTAATATACAATCGCCCACAGGAAGAGAATTCATCACAAACAGAGAAAGAAAGAAAAGAAATAACTCATTAAGTATTTTAAACAAAAGCTTTGAATAATAGTAATTGACAAAAATCCTTGTACTCTAAAAACTGCTTAAGTTTTTATTTTTCATTAAAATGTTTTCCCCAACAAAATTGCTGTCTATCTGATTAAACGAAAAAGTTTAACTTAAATGTGCCACAAATCGCATTACAATAAAGCCTAACAATCAATTTAAGTAATCATAATTAATACTGAATAGAAATTATGAGAAATTTCATAATAGTTCGCAATTCATTTATTCTTAGATTGTCTGATGAGATGAATGAAAAAAGTTTAGCTAAAAGTTTCATTTTTCTCGAAATCTTTTATCAACACATCTTTCATTTCAAACGAATTAGAAGTTGAAATTTAGGAGAAAACATACCACAAAACAGTGATTAGAAATGAGAGCTACCTTCAGAAGGACACGCTTTTATGTGTTCAGCAGAAAAGTTGAAAAACTCTCTTTTTTTCTCATTCAAATATAACTTCTCATGTCGTGAGTTTTCTTTCTCTCTCTCTTTAATTGTAGGAATAATTATGATATAAATTTGATGTATTGTCGTATTTTAAACGCAATTTGAATGATTTATTGTTCAAATGAATCTATTTTATAGTTTTAATTTCAAGGATTTATTTAATAAAAATTAATTGAGCTATAATTTAGGCATTAATATGTCTGTTAAGTTTATGTCTTCTGTAAATCATTGACCAAAATTTGTTTTTATGTTTGAAAGCCTATCCAATTGAGACCTTATTAACTCAATTTGTTTATTCTTCATTTATTAGGACAAACTTTCTCTTTATTGAAAATCTTTAATGAACATAAAAGAAAGAAGACATTCATTAAAAAAGAAAGTTTTTAAACATAACTCAAACTTTTGAATAGAAACTTAATTTTGATAATTATTTAGGAAATAATTTCAATACTATTCAAACTAATTGATTATTATTCATATGTTTTGTTAATTTAGACCAAATTTTTTTATCTTAATTCATAATTTTGTTTATCATAAGGAAAAGTAGTTTAAGATAAGATTAGTTTATCGAAAGTTGAGAAAAATGTTACAAACAATGTTTATAACAATACATAAGCTGTTTATAGAATGTATTATTAGAGCAATTATTGTTTCATAGATTCCAATATTTCCTATTATTCAGTTGTTACCACATTTAGAATCATTATTAAGCACAAAGTTTGAGATTTATTGAGAACAGAGTCTTAATGTTGACGCTAAAATACGGAAATGTCGCGAAAGGAAAGTTGTCTTTAATGCTGATTAAGGAAAAAATTAAAAGTCATAAAACTAACGATAATACAAAAGCTTTGCCCAAAGGATAAGATTTTTTATCGTTGAAGTGGTGTCAAATTTACTCAAAATACTTATGTAATGCTTGTGGTCATAAACTTATATTCTGTTTATAATTGAGTACAATTACGATTACAGTAAAACCCGTTTTGAATGAATTATACAATAAGTTTCTCATTAAAAAAAATTTCATAAAAGCTTTAGAAATAAAGTTCTATCAAAAAAAAATTTATAACAAAATATTAAGTCTAAAAATTAAGTGCAATTAATTCAGGAAAAATTTTCATCTAAATAGTAGGGGATTTCCAACAAAAATTTTTATGTATTTAAGTAGGAAATTATTATATTTATTTAGGTTTCTGATCGCTGGCGAAAAGCCAGAGGCGAAAAATAATAAATTTAATTTTGAGCTATATTTCAACATTCAATTATTTATATCAACGATGAAATTATAACAATATTGATTGTGACATCACCTATAACTTAGAGTTATTTTATGAAAGAGTTTAGTTGTGGATCAGAAAATTCACAAAATTCACAAAATATGAGTTGAAAAAGTGGTATAACTTGTCATCAAATTTCTTTTTCATTGAGCGCCAGTTTGTACCACTACTTAGGAGACAATGCCTACACCCATATCGTGATTTCAATGCTCTCAATCACACTTTTGAAAGTCTTTTCATTTTTCCAAATCATAGAACTTCTTATTCACTCTTTCATTCAATTCAATTCGGACTACAATTACGTTGAGAACTGAAATGAATCTAAATTTCAGTTTTCTTTTTTGATATGTGAGACACTCTATTGTTTCAATGTTTGTGATGATTAAAATCTTTTATGGTTTTCAAAAACTATAGAGCAACTCATCTCCACCTTTGACTATTATATCCTTTAGTCTAAAATTGATAGCATTTTAGGTCAATTGTGATAATATTTTTTATTTTCACTTTTATTTCATCAAAATCTTAGACAATGGATAAGCTTTGAAACTGAAAGTCTTCAAAATAACTTTCGTTTTTGTTGATCTAAATGTTAACAAAGTTTTATTACGAATTTTAATTCCTATTTCTTGTTTGTATTCCTTGTGTTTAAAAACAGTGTCCCAAAAGTTCTTAACCTTATTTTTAAAGATATTTTAATTGAAAATTATGCATAAATTTTAGGAATTCATTACTTTTGTGCTCATTTTAGCACAATTTAATACTTAATACAAATATTTTCTCTACAATTAAATTGAATCTCAAGCCCTAGAGTTCAAAATTCTTTTATTTTATTTCTAAGATGTCATTCAAACCTATTTTGAATTCAGAGAACATTAATTAAAATTTTAAAATTCAGAATTCAGCCAAAAAACTCATTAAAAAATCAAGAATCAAAATAAATTCAGGCCCGAAATAACATTTATAAATGTGTCAATCTATTGAAGAAATTCATGAAAACCTACAAAAATTTCCACCTCAAAGACAAAAAAAAATTACTAATAAAAAAAATTCTTTGAAAAACAAGTAGAATTTTTCTGCGGAACTTTAATTCTCAAAGACTATTATTACTCAAATCCAAAAATTACTCATCAATACCCCCGCAATTTCAATCCAAACAGACAGTTGTAATTTTAGAGACTGTGCAATTTTTTTATATATTTTCCAAATAAATCCTACATAAAAGATCTCTTTGAACTAATACTAAAAAAACTCCTACACCTGATTCCAAGTCTATGCCTATCATTCATCTCTAACTAGTGTCCTGAATGGCCAGTCCCTGAGCTAACAATGAAAATAACTACTATAAAAGCAGGAAAAGGTAGCTTTTACTTTCGGCGGGGGCTGTTTTGGCCTGTCTTTTAGGCAATGATAAACAAGTCTTGTTTAAATCGCTTTTCTTTTGTTATGCAACCTTTGGGGCAAATAAGACACGAAATTTCGACAAAAGAAATGCCACAAAAATATTTAATTCGTAGCATTTTATTGCTTGACTATTGCAAGTAATTTGTAAAACGGGAAGTTCTTTGGGGTCTGAACTGTAAATATTCAACTGTTTTGAAAGAGATATTATTCTCCAAATGGCCTAAAAGTGGAAAAGTTTGAATAGTTTAATGATTGAATTCGATTGAATATTGATCGATATCTATTATCAAACCTGAAATCATTGTAACCAATAATTGTCTGATCATTCAAGATATAAAACCAAATTATTCTAATGTGTTTATTTGAGTCAATAAATTAAAATCATATGAAAGAGCCTTAAGAAGGAGTGGAAATATTTTTTAAACTAAAGTTTGTTACGAAATATAAGTTGGGTTAAGAAAAATACTTTGACTTTAAAATTAATTGAGTAAAGAATCAATGAATATATATTGGGATAAAAACATTCCAAGCCTTATATCCTTAAAGCCTGACCTCACGTCATAAAATATTAGCCGACAAACTATTTGACATTTATTATACTCCTATTCAATAAGTGTTTAACTTCTAAACCGTAGGTTAACAACAGGTGAAAATATAAGTTACTGCCGATGGTTAGAAAATCAGTCAAATCCAGTGGTTATATGTCTTTAAGGGGAGCCTTAATTTAATAGTTGCTGACTATTAGTCATTTATAAAATTGAAGTTTGTTTTTATCGAGTTCAGTATAAAATACAAATTTTTCGCCCCTTTGACGAAAAATACTATACGACTAAACAACAAACTTTTCAAAGTTGATTGAAAAAATTTCACGCATACACCCCTTCAAGAGCGGGGGCTGAAATATTTTGAAGTACCGGATTTGTAAAACTAAATTCGGGTTAACAGGACATCAATGGCATACGTCTATAGTTTGGGTCGAATTTCACGTTCACAGTTTTGTTATTCACAATTTTAATGGTAGGCCACTGTAATTAAATTTATAATTAATAGTTTTAGCTCTGCTCTTGATAGTAGAAAACATGTTTAGGACGACTTATAAATTTTATAACACATTCATATCATTTAGTTGAGGAATAATTAATGATTTCTTTGATTACAGCTTTTATTGTCATTTTCAATACATCTTCTCATTAAGTGTAATCTTTTTTATGTTAAGGTCACATATATTTTACGGATCGGTTGAAGAGTAGGAAAAATTTATTCTAATTTAATGCAAAAGTTTAAGCGGAAGTAGATTTATATGTGTTTAAATATTTCTATTGAAAAAAAATTAATTGAAAAAATTTTTTAAAAATTAATGTTAACTCTACTTTTTTCTTTAATGGGAAAAGTTTTTTCCACTACAAAATTACTTATCATTAAGTATTTATTTTATCTTAAATGTATTTAAATTTCTATTATGTTTCGTAAATTGGTCACTCAATTAAAAGTGAAAAAAGTTTTAAGAGCTTATTATTTAGTAAATAGTCGGAAAAAATTATAATAAGTCGGAATGTGTGATAAGGATTACTTACTGACTCGTGAGCTTAAATCTCATATTCATTAAGATTTAAAAACTAATTTGCATAATATGTAGACAACATGAAAAGAGAGAAAGTTTTTTAAACTTTACTTAACTTTTTCTTTATTCCCTAATTTGTGGCATAATTAAAAAAAAATAAAATATGTTTTTCCCATATTTTCTTAAAATATAATTCTGTTGAGCATAAAAATAATAATTTATTATTGAAGTTATTTTTCGAAAGTATAGAATTAGATCAAAAAACAGTTGTTTCCGTTATATTTCTCATCATTTAAGCTGAACAACAAAAAAGCTTTTATTCTTTGAAACAGAATAAAGAGAAATGAATTTCATTTCTCACACGAAAAGTTTTGCTGAAAATTACAATCATTTTGCAGAACCGCTCCTCTTGGAGAACATGCGAAAAAATCGCATCGCGTGTTTCGGTAGCTTAAAAATTATAAAATACTGTTATGTTGTTGTTTAAAAGTTTTTTATATCGATTTTTTCTCTCATTCATTCAATGACATGGTTTTTAAAAAAAAGTTTTAAAAAGTTTTTAGACCATCGCTATCAACAGGCGGTATATCTTTTAGAAATTAATGACTTTAACATTCAAAACATCTTATATTAAAATCAAATCAATTTTCTTGAAAATTATTGCATTCAATGCGTTTCTGGCTTTTTTTGATTCAATACAATTCAGTTTTTAATCTAATATATGATGAGTTTGACAAATAAATATAGATATGAAACAAAATTACTTTTAAGAAAATAAATAAATAAATAAAATTAAGTCAACGCTTGAATAGACTGCCAGTGAATAACCGATAGTCCGCAATAATCAACATAAATAAAGATTAAACATATGATTATCTGTCAGTTTTATGACATCTATTTATTAGAGGATAAAAATTTTTGATTACATTTTTTTGTATAGGGGTTAGGCTAGAGGTTAATCAGTGGTGTTTACCTATCGAAATACCTGTATATTAAGTTAGATTGGATTCAAACGATATGCGATAATAACAAATATTCATAAATTTATTTATCGTCTTTTATTCATTTTTCTTAACTCTTTATATCAAATATAAGGTTAAGGGGACAGAGATTTAAACGTTTATAACGTTTAAGTGATTTAAACATTTAGTTCTGATTATTAAATGATAAGAAAGTTATCTTTTCGTGTAGTAAGTTGTTTAAAATCGATAATTATATTATATTTTGTGCATGAAATATATTTATTTTGACTTTTTGTGCACAATGTAAGTTTGTGCTTTTAATAAGATAATTATATTTTTATAGAAAACTTTTATAACTCTAAAATTGCTTATTTATTTCTCACGCTTCACAATTTTGGTCAATTGAATGGTAAATAAAATTTTTGAGAATAAAAGTTTCTATTGTTTAGTTGCATGTTGGATAGTATTAGAGCTCAATTTAATAGTAGATACAAAAGAAATTTTTGTAAAAATTGTTTTTGAAATTATTGAAATTTAAATTTTCAACTTTTTTGCAAAAAATAAGTTTTCGACACAGAAATAAATAGCTTAAAGATTGAAAATGATCTAAAAATTTGTAGCAATAAGGTTGAGAAACAAAGTTAATCACAAAATTCAATCTTCTTCTCAGTAGTTAACGTAATTTTTTTTTCTCTCTTTTCGGTTGTTTAAAAAGTAATTGAATGACAAAATTGAGCTCAAACGCTAAAATCTGACCAACTTTTCATTGAATCATCCACTAAACAGTGTGTTTAAGCAATCATTTGGAAAAGAAACTGATAGATAGAATTTTATTAACCTAAAAATAGTGCCAATTTTCTCGAGAAAAAAACGTTTTTATTAATATATTTTTTTTCTCTATAAACCTAAAAATCTATTTTTAAGTTTTAAATTCAAGATCAGTTCAATATTGTATTTCAGGCTTCATTGAACAAAATAAAAGTGATTATTATTTTTTTAACTCTGCATTTAGCGAACGATTTTATATGATTTTCAAACTTATAAATCAATGAAACTTTAAAGTGAAGTCTAAATTGATGCCAAACTAGTAGTGATTGACACAAACAAATAAATCACAAAATTTTTTTTCTAGAGTGACAGATGCCTTAAGACTTTTTTCAAAAATAGGATACCGTTAGTCACCGAAATCATTATAACTTTATAGACTAAGTTATTAGTGTTATTAAAGCTTAGTATCGATATAAGTATTAACAAAATAACAGAATAGATAGTTATATACTTTGAAAAATAAATAGCGATAAAAGTGATTTATAACTGATTTATTACTGTTAAACATAATTATCAAAGTTATTGTTTCGCAAATGAATAACATTTTCTCATTTATTCTTATAGATAGTAATTAAAGAGAATATGTTAAACAATAAATAATTAAATTTTATTTTTGAAGATTAAGTTTTATTTGAAATCTCTCTTCTTATAAATCTCTTAAATCTTTTTTGATATGACAACAAAAACATGATTTTTGATCATAAGTTTTTTCAAGAGAAGTGATTATGTATAGAATTGTAAAACAAAAGGAAACAATGTTTGGCCACAAAAAGAGATCAAAGACTGCGTGTGAGATTCAGTGCATGAAACAAATACATAATCTGTCAATAGCTGTCTTCTTCTCTATTGGAAGTAAAGACAGCAACGGTTTTGAAGAGCTTCTCATAACACGTGAGCTTACCATCAATTATAAGGCTCAATGACTGATGTGTTAACTATCATAGGAATAAAAAAATCATTAAAAAATGATTTTTCATTAAACGAGAGCACACCCGCCAAACAGCCGATAGCACAATTGGTAGCTAAACAATAAGTTTTTTGTGAACTCTATTTGTCTATTGACTTATTTCTCTCTCTCTCTCTCTCTCTCTCTCTCTCTCTTTCCTCTCTCTCTCCAAAACAAATTATGTATTAAAAAGGATTTGCATTTTATGAAATTATGGGCGAACAGAAACACGGAAGAAATAATGCGATAGATAATCATTAACAATATGAAAATGCGGGTAATGATTGTGTTTAGAAGCGAATTGGTTATAGTTTTGGCATAGTTTTGGTGGTTTATAAAACTTATATATTTTATAATGTATTATAAACTATAAGCCCTTTTTCGAAAATGAATTGTAATAAATGGTTTGATAACAATGGGGTTCAGATTTTTCTATTAAGAAGGGAAGCATTTTTGTGATAGTTGTTTATTTTTCTAAAAATAATAAATTTCTTTTCATGACTTAGAAATAAATAAGAGAAAAGTTTCATAACTTTTTTAAAATTATGTTTACTATTCTTTGTTATACTATATTTTGATAAAAAAAACAAAGTTTACACGAGTTTATGCTTTGAGCAAAATTATAATGTTTGAGAAAATTTAATAATGATATTAAAAATTTATGTCATGTAAAGTGAGCTTATTTTTGATTTACAATAACAAAAAATATCAATTAAGACATAAAGAGAAGATAATTAAAATATTGTTATCGATCAGGTTTTTCTTTTAATTGACTACTTGTTCGATAAATAGTATTAATATTAGCACTTTTATTGAGTAATACATTTCTTAATAATAGAGTAGAAGTATTTAAAGCATACGAGGAAGAAATTAAGTTCTACTTTAATTTCAATTTATTCACATCAATGAATTTAATGGTTTGAAAATTTTATTTCTATCAAAAAATGTGTTGAAAATACTATTACTTCAAAGATTATTTTCGGTAGTTTTTTATTGCAAAATAATAGAACAGTTTAATAATACATTAGGAGATCGAAAGCTGATAATCATTAGCTATTTTTTAAAATTTTCTTATATTTATAGACAGTTTCTTAAACTTTTTTAGTATTTCGAAACGCTTTGTTATCTCTTTCGGCACATAAAATAAAAAGTTTTCTAATGGTCTCCAAAACATATCTATCAAATATCAAAGCCTATATATTATTATTATTTTATTTTTATTTCTAACTTATATTCTTGATTATAGACTTTTAGTTGTCTTGAAAAAAAATCTTTTAAAAAATCTTATGTAATAATTCAGGTGAAAAATATTGGGAATTTACCAAAAATAGTGGTTTAGATATTGTTTCGATGGGGTATTCAAACAAACATTTCATCTATAATTCAACAAAATATATTGCTATTTAACTTAATAGTTATATACTTTTTGATTTTCGTTGAACATCGATGTAAAGACTTTTTTCTTGTTGAGTTAAACACTAAATTTGATTCTATTAAAGCCTATGAAATTTGTAGAAATTTTCAGAAATAAACCCTAACAATTGAAATAACATTTGCCGAAAACAATGAAAGATCAGCCGTTAAACTAGAAAAATTTTTAGTGTCTCTTTGTTTAGATTTCTATCGCACGCTTGATATGAATTGAATGTTTTCTTCATGTTAGACATAATTTTTATTTATAGATAAAACTCGAATATAAACCTCATAAATTGAAACCATTAACACAAAAAAGTTAGATTGAATTTAGCGTTAGTGCAACCAAAACATAATAATTGAAAAATCAAAAATTAATAGAAAAAAAGCGCTGAATTACTGTTTTTAATACAAGTTAAGTGTTCCGCAAAAAAATTATTTATATTAAATAAAATTTTAAAAACTAATTTTCACTCTAATATCTTTAAATTGCTAAGAAATACAATTTTTAAAAAATTATATATAGAAATAAATACAGTTTACAAGAAACTTTCTCAAGCGATAAATTTTTTTGCGAAAGTTAACAAATTATTATAATTCCATTTTTCTTGACAAATATGATAATCACTGAAAAACTCTAAAGGCTTGAAAATTTTTCAGTAAATAAATTAAGCGATAATTGGTTAGCAACGAAAAAAAAGAGTTAAGTTTTAAAACTCTATTAATAGTTTAAAATCCCATTATTCAAAAAAGTTAATTTACTTAAGAGATTATAACACAATATAAATAAAATTTTGAGGTAAAATAATTGTTAAAACAAACAAATTCTAGGTTGAATACCATTATGATTATAATAGCTGTTAGCAAACTATCCAAACAAGGCTTCCATGAATGATATTAATAATTGGGAGTGTGGCCCGTAATAGGGGTCCCAAAACAATCGAGAGCCGCACCCCTTAGGGCGATATATCCATAAAGAGGTCCATGAAATAGAAAACCCGTTAGAAAATTATCCTAAAGGAAAACTATTATGATCTGACTTTTCTTCACTATTGCACAAATCAAACTTTAATTCAAATACTCCACCCTTTTCGATGTCCTTCTCATATCAATGGCTTTGAAAGAGTTCTTAAACTTAATTTCAGATCTTGATTACTGTATTATATATCGAGTGAAATAATTGAATTTGAAATAAAGGGAAAACTATCTGCTTATTAACTATCCTATTATTTTCTGAAAGTTTTTATTTTACTAATGATTTCTTATTTATTCTGGTTTGACTTTTTTTTCTGTCTGAACCTCAAAGTTGTTGAAAATAAAGTGAGGAAAAAATAATAAAATAAATATTTTTTCTGAAGCTATATATTGGCATAATGAAATCCATTAAACTAATTGATACCAGAGGGAGGACTGAATTGAATGTCAATAAAATAATAGCTTTTTTGCAACAGACACTTAGAAAGCCTGAGAGTCTGTTTGCCCAATGTTTTCGGTGCGGGCATCAGTTTGCGGATCATTTTCGAGCATAAACTTCCTTAACCTAGTTTTCCAATTTGTTTATCAATTTGGGATATATTTTAATAGATATTTCTTTTCTTCTCATTTGTTTGTCTCTCGACTATTGCCTCTACTTATAAATGGCATTCAATCGCGAACTCATATATTAATGATAAGAATAATTCTATTTTTTTGAATCATTTTTAAGGTTAAGATGAAATTTTATGAGTTTGTAAACAAAAGAACGGGTGTTTAACCAAAATAGTAAACCAGTCTAAATGAGGCAAATTATACTTTATTTTTCTCTCAATAAATTCATTTCGCATTGAATTAAATTTACAAATGAGTTAAGCATAAACTTAATTAAAGTGCGTCTAATTTGAGGCTAAAATAACAATTCCTTTTGGACTCAATAGAAGTTTATTAAAAATTTTTCTCCACTATTGACATAATAAAGCAGGTCTGAAATATCGCTTTTTTAAAAACTAATGCATTTATTTTTTTTCTTCGATTGATCGGCAGTTTGTTTGCCAATAAACTCAATGAAAGATTGACAGAAAATTAACAGAAAAATAATCAACACTTGAGAAAAAAGACTTTTATACCAATTGCAAACAAAAAGTATTTTAAAAAAGGAAATTTTTAAATTGCAATCACGATTTTAATAATAAGTTAAGTCTAAAAATAAATACTTAAAACTTAAAACAAATTTATATATCATGAATCTCTAGTTAAAAGTTTTATAGTTAACAGAAAATCCTCGTTTGAAACAGCTTTTGGTTACGCAACAAATCTATGTTGCGCTAAATTCACAGTTGTTTTTATTGAACTAATTTTGTTTCTTTTATGCAATGTTTGGCTTTAAGTTTACAAAACAAATCGCTTAAAGCAATGGAAAAGAAAAAAAGAGCAATAATTATTGGAGTGAATATGTGTTCATCAATATAAAAGACGTGGCTCTGGAAAATAGTTTGTCTTATGTTTGCAGTGAAACTGTTATTATGGTATAAACTAAGGATTAAAGTTATCCTAACTTCTAATTATTGGTCACTTTTTCGACGTTTCAATTCAATTATAAGCTATTAATCAATCAATAAATTGAAACAAATTTCTATTTAACTACAAATTAAAGTTCAAATTGTTTTGAAATTTGATACAATAACCTTATTGTTAGGATAGTTATTATCATTCATTAATAGGATGAAAATTGAGGAGAAATTAATTTTTTCACAGCTATTGTAGATATTTTTTCCTCACTTTTTTCCGAAGTTTTTCTGACATTGAAATGAACTCGATTTGTAAAAATCAAACAAAGACTTGTTTGAAATTTAACCTCGAGTTCAGAATATGTATCAATTGTAAGGAAAATATCACAACAAACGATAATTTATAACTCAGAAATCAAATACATTGCCATCCGAAAAGTGAAGTAAAAACCCATAACTCGGTCAACGTTTGGAAAGCATTCATAAAACCTTTCAAAACATTTACATAACTTATTCATAAGCATTAAATGCGATAAACTTATAAACTTTTATCATTCAAATTATGCTCTGAATTAATTAATCATTCATTAGTTAAGCAGTAATTCAATTAAAGTACTTAAAAGCAAACAAATTTTTTCTCTATATTTGTGAGAACTTTAATAAGGAATTAGATTAAAACAAATTTATTAATTAGAGCAAAACTGAAGCCTTGTCTTAATTTCTGATAATGTCTACTATAAAAATTTGGTTAGAGTTTAGATAAAATTCTTTATGGTTTAAAAGTAATATTAAGACAATTCTAATCTAAGTGATAAATCTATTTTATTTTTAGTGAATCAAACGATACCCCAAGCAAATCTTGACAGTAAGTCGAGAAATGTGTAAAATAAAAATATAAAAATTTTAAGAACGCATTAATATCTCAAATAAATTTTGATACTTAAAAAGATCGCACCTAAATATTCTTCAAACTACTGCTGACATCAATACTAGTTTAAAACTAAAAACTAAAAACTAATTTAGTCTCGAAAAGAAGAGAAGATCAATAAACTTAAATTAAAATCATTTCAAACAGTGAATATTTATTTATCGACCGTAATTGAAATTAGGGTTAAAAATAATTCAATTCCGTGACTTCAATCGAGCCATACTGAAAATCAAAAATTTTTAATAATTCAAAATGAGTAAATTTTTAGTATTCAAGTCTTCAAATTTTTCATAACACAGCAGAATATTGGATTTCTCTATCATCAAAAAGTTAACATTTTTAAGAAAAAAGGTCGAAAATTTTGAGAAGCCTTAGAGTGTTTTTTTATCTTTCATTAAATTAAAGCCATAATCATTAATAAGAAAGTAATTGGAATTTCAAATTTATAACGAAAAAGCTTCTCTCTCTCTATTTTTCAGGTCAATCAATTTAATAATTGCTAGTATTGAGGAATAATTAGCAGAAGTAAAGTGTAATCATTCAAATATTACAAGAAGAAGAACAAGAAATATATTAGCGAATAGTTTACGAAAACTGTTCACGAAATGAAAGTCACTGATAGGAAAAAAGAGGCATCAGATGAACGACTCGAATAAGTGGCTGTAATTATAAGAGGAGAAGAAGGTAGAAAAAAAAGTTGACTGAAATAACGGTGTCAGTGAATCACAACAAAACACTATATGACTTAGTGCTTTAAAACGATATTTCATTTCTTAGTGGAGAAAAAACATTTTTTATCATAAAAATCGTTGGCACACATCCTGTAATCGATGCATTTAGGAATAGCTTGTGTTTAATTTACTGCCAAAAACCACTGGAAAGTACCAAACAATTTATCTCAATATTTATTTACTTAAAGAGTACTTTGTGTTCAAGTTTTCGATTAAATGTAATTAATATAAAGTGTTATTAAGTGATATAAAAACTGTCATTTTTATCAATTTATTGAGTCAAAAATTGAATTATTTTGGAAATAACATACATTTATTTGCTTCAAATTAAATCTAAACTTATCCTTCTATTAAAAGCTGTAATAAAAATATAATTATTACAGAATAATAAATAAAATGCGCACAAACTTTATTTTAATTTTTTGATATGACTGCAACAATTTTTGAGTTTAATTTCTTGTAAACTAGATTTTTGAGAAAATCTTTTACGATTAGTATTCAAACGGTGTATCTCTTTTTTTTTGAATAACTGTACTTTTCTGATAGTTATTCACTTAATATTCAGTTATTACTATTGAATGATATCTAAGATTAAGTTTTTTTCCCTTAGAATTTACTTTTTTTTATTGCAATTTTTAGACTCAGTTCAAGCCCTAGAAAATAATTTTTGTCTCATTTTTAGGCACAAAAGTTACGAAATAAAAGCTCAACCTTTTGAATTGAAGCATAACATTAAGAAAATAATGAAATATTTTTTCACACCTTGTCTCTCATTATTATTATTATCATTAATAGACAAAACACTTGAATTCATTTCACACAAACTAAAGAACTTATATTTTCATAATTTAAAAGTTATACTAACCTTAAGTCTGAAGAAAATCAAAATAATAGTAATAAATATAAACTTTCATGAACTTTAAGAAAAGTTTGAACGAAGACTTTGAAAGCCTTTCGAAACAATGAAATTATTATTTGAAAATAATTTCATTTTAAAAAACAAATTTCGATTTAAGCAGAAAAATATATCATTAATCAATTTGAAATCTTTAAAGTTTTTAAAAAAAATTAAATCTTAGATAGCATGCACGTTATGTTGTTATCATGTTTTTTATTTTTTTTTCATTACTTTCAAACTATTGGGTCAGTTAAACAATGAGGTTATCATAACACTAGTAGTGATGCGCTTTTAATCTTAACATTTGTTTATCCTAACAAAAAACTTTATTTTTTTTCTCTCGATTCAAATATTGGTTAAATAATATATTTCTTAATTTGAAAATCATTTTAATATTCATGCAAATCATAAATTTCTTGGGGGATAGAAATTTCTAAATTATTAAAAATTTTATGATTGCAATTATCGTAATTTTCAATACGGATATTATCATAAAACTCAATGAAGTCTGAGAAATGTTTAAGAGATATCTCATAAAAAAGTTTTTGTTTAACCCTTTCTTCTCTCATTTCAACTGTTGATTGAATGATTAGCCTATCATTTTGAAAGATTGAAACAAATATTTATAAAATCTAATGAAACAAAGAACAAATTGTTTGAATAAAATTATCATAAGATGAATGCTTATCAGATACCGTGTGATATATTACGGAAGTTATAAAACTGAGAAATTCTTTGTACTAAAGAGTATAAAAACTAAAAAAAAGCAAAACCAAAAATCTTTTTGTGTGTCACTAATCATACATTTTATTGCGGTTTTCCTTTCTATCTATGATATACAATGTAATGTCACGGCTGTTAGCTTTCATCCTTTTACGAGCAGTTTTTAACAGCTCTCATAACACACATATAAACAAGTATTAAATTGTTGAGTTAAAACTTTTTATACTTTAGTGAAACTAAAATTTAATACCAAAATAGGATCAAAAGTAACACAATATACGAATTAGACTTACTTTAAACAATTTATCTTTCGTATACCAGACATCTTCCTCTTCATCGTAAGGATTGTATTGATCAGCAAAGTTTAGTTCGTCTCGAGAACGAGATAGTATTCGACGTCGACTTATCATATCTGATGTCAAGTCGGGGCCACAGCTTAACAATAGAAAAAAAGGAATTAAAATAAGAATTCATTGTCAATATTCAAATAGAAAAAAAAGTTTTAATAAAAGGTTTGGTGTTAGCGAACCAGTCATGCATTTTGTTAATTGAATGAAAAATTGCAACTTTATTTCCAGATGCAAAACATTAACTGTTAATTAATCAATTATAGCATTGATTAAAATAAAGATTAAGTATTTTTGTAAACAAGTTTTATCCAAAAATAACAATTAGTTTATTAATCATCTGCAAAAACTATTAAAATTTGGGAATTTTTATTGTCATTCACAAGGACTTCGACAAAAGATCTCAAATTCACGACTTGAATCATGAATTTGCGTGTTTTGTGAGCTATGTTTTGAGACACGGATTTTATTAATCTTTTTCATTTACTATTATTTTAAAATACAATATACAGGAAGCGCTTAATACTTAAATTGAACGCAATATTTTTTTAATCATAATTTATACGCTTTAGAATTGAAACTAATTATCGATATCTTAGAGATACTCTCCTTCAAACAATTTTTTTAATCACGTAATTTCGTGCTAATGCCCTAATAAACTAGTATCCCTATCATCACTAAAATATATATTAATTTCTTATAATTATTCTTCTTTCATAAATTATTTTCCAGTTACTGGAAATACTTCATTAACTTTAAGTCATATTTTGAATTATTTTTATGTGATTTTATTAACACTAAACGGATTTATTTTTGTTGTTATGCTTTATTTTTAGGATCAAAACCTCGTGTTAAATATTTATATCTAGGAGTGAAAGAAAAAAATAATAACATGTATTTGATATTCAATATATTTTTCTCTAATATATTATCTGTAAGTTGTAATCATTAGAAAGTAAAGTAAAATTTTTGAAGCAAAATATTTTCTATTTAGAAGATAAGTGGTCAGAAAATGATATAATATGCTTATGATTTACGCCTCAATTCTTGACCACAAGCACTGAATTACATACTAGAGAACAATAACATAATAGCTCTCACAGTGAGAGGGCTTTTAAGAAAGTGTAGTCAATAATCAAAAACCTAATAATTATGTGACCAAAAAGTTTTGTTTTGTTGGGTCACTGACTCTGTATTTTCTTTCCTCTCGAGAATGATTCAAATAAAATAAGAGAAAACGAAAATTACTGCACAAATGATATAAATACACTCTTAGGTGAGAACGAAATCGAAAAAAGTATGTAATAATAGATTAGTGACAATGCAATTAATTAATGATTTGCATGAGAAAAGCGTGTGTCAGACCTTTGGCATTGCTTTACTTTAATAAATGGCTTTAATGTAAAAATAGTATCTTTGAGTTCACTCTGAAAAAAATGAGACCTCCAGTGAAATAATTTTTAAAAAAACCCATTAATAGAAAGCATCATTTCTTAAACTCAATTAACATGTCTGACGAAATTTAAGCTTTAATTCAATTTAGATTTGTTTAAAAATAGATCGACAATAATACGTTTAGTGTGATATTTAGTTAATTCAAAGTCTTTAACAATTATTTATTTCTAACTAATAGTTTTCTAGAGAAAAAAGTTTTATAATAGCTGTAAAACCTTTTTTTGCTATATTATTATCTGTAAGTGCTTTTAAATAACTGTAAGGTTTCTTCAATAACTTAATTCAAAATATTGTGATATTATGACTAACACTGAATAAATTAGATTTTAATGCAAGACTAAAATTATATACAAGTTTAATATCATCCTGTTTTATAAAATTAGACAATTTGAACATTTTTTATTTATAAGTAGCACAGAGTATATAATTCGAAAGTTTTGTATAAGAGATTAAGATCTTCGAAAAAAATAATTTTTTATTCAGATATTTCACTGAAAACTTACCAAAAAAATCACTTCAAATTCAAGAACAAAGTCTTTAATCAAATGAATCAGTTCTCGTCAATGAGTATATAAACAGTTACACCGAATATGATAGCGAATCATGAAAACAAATCAATAGTTACAAGTTTTACAATCGCAGAATAGTATCCAAAGCAGAACCAGAATAATATTAATCAAAGAGATGATAATTATAAACCCGATAATAACGTTACGAAATGGATATGTTTTCAATAAGTAGTGTAATAAGAGCATAATATTTAGTCCGAATTGAGTTTTGAGCAAAAGTTTTTCCCTAAATCATATCAGTGACTGCCTATCACACAATCACAAAACTACTACTTCTATAGCAAACAACAGGTAGAGTTTAGCCAGAAGTTAAACTAAAAATCCTTACAGTTAAGGTTCAGTCACATCAGCGACAAAACCTGCAATGAAACACTTGGCAAAAGCAGACTTTTCTCTCTACCATACTTACGATTTAGTTACGTCACAGGCTTTTTCATAAAAGTGGATTCACAACATCTTTCAACATAGGTTTTTAGCTAAACAAGTAGGTTAGTAGTCGGCTATTGCTATGAGAGATAAGAACCTCAAAACTTATTAAACTATAGCCTAAGAACTGGCTATTCATGTCTTATACTTTCGGGCATTCACTACAAGTTTAGTTACTTATAAATGAATTGCCGATAATTAGGATTTTAAGAAATTGTATTCAGTTTATTAAACTTGTTATCAACTTTTTTTTAATCAAATTTCTTGTTCAATATTAGCAAAAGTTTAAATAATTCGCTTTATATCGATACAAATCATATTCGTTTTTGATTGTGAAAAATAATTGTTATTTAATCGTCTTTTGAACTTTTTAATTGTTTTGAAAAATATAAGTCATTTATGATTGAAAGCTATGAAATTAGAAAATATTTAATGGATTTGTAGCTTTGGTTCAAAAAATTTTTTAAATGATGTATTAAACAGTTTACATCCTTGAAGAGAATGAAGAGAAATAACAGATAGTTTTCAAATTTCAATTCAATAATTAAGTTATTCAAAAATCTAAACAATAACAGATAACAATAGGCAATAAGAGGTAGAGAAACAATAGTGGATACAAAACACGTTTTCCGGTTACCCATAACTTAATAAAAAACGATTTCAATGAAAAGTTTGAACCTGTTTTCAAGAGATTTAATGCTAAAAAATATAGTTAAATATCACAAATTACTTAAGTTTATAACATTTTTACGAAAATAAAGAATCAAAACGCCATCTAAAGAATGGATCACTTAAGAAATAATTCAATTTAATGAAACGAATGATGGAAAAAAAGAGTTTAACTAAATTAATGCCTTTCAGAATAGCGAAAGTGAAAAATAACAATACATTTTTAAATTTTTGTGAACTATTGTTCTATTCATTCTTCAAAGAAAAGAATAAAATCTCATAAACAATTTGATAAGCGCTACAATTTTATTATAATATATTGTTTGATATATAGATTTTTCAGAAAAGTTTTTTTATCATGACTTCAAACATATTAATATTTTCTCCCCTCATAATCGTCTCAAAAAGTGCTTCATAAATGACTGGAAAATTGTTGTCATTTTTGGTCTGAATTCATGGCCCTGTACTCAATATTTTAAATTTAAAATTAAGAATGTTTAGTAATTGAACATCAGAGTAGAAAACCCTTAATCAAAATGAATTAAAGTTAAATTTTGAAATATTTCTCAATATATTATTTATAAATATGATTAATCAGAATTGCTTTTAAGGACTAACAAATTGATTGGTGCTCTCATTTTTTTTCTCAAGAATACCCTTACTTTTTACATACTTTGACTACTTTTACATATGTTTATTTCTTACATATAATAAACGTATATTAGAGGAAAGACTACCTTCAAATATATACTTTTCATTTCTTTAATGGCATTGAAAAGCAGTTTTTGATTAGAGTTTGACATTTGAGTTAAGAAATCAAATCCATTATAATATTGACTCATATTTATTACATTAATGTTGAATTTCAAGATTTAAGAGAAAAAGCATGATTTAATAATTAATAGCATATCATTTTTTATGCAAAAGTTGGGCTCTTTTCCAATCAAATTGATTGCGATCTTAATTGATTTGTCTCGAATTTAAGCCTTAATTTTTATCCAATAATTATGTAATTGTAACATAAATTTTATGTAATAAATTGAGATAAAGAAACAAAAACCACTTTTTTTATTCATATATTTTTTAAATCGCCTTTCACATAATTTTTCAAACTTTGAACAAGAGTTGATTAATTGGATCGATTGTTTTTTCTGGCGATAATTTTTGTGGTTTTGATGATAAAATCAGAACATTTAGGTAATGAATGCTTTGAGGATAAGTTGCATTTATTGACTTAATTCAGTTTCTATTCTCTAACAATAAGACTCTTTCAGGTAAGTATCAAAACATGGACTTTTCAAGAAATGAATATGTCTTATGTCTTATTATTGTGGAATTCAGGGCATAAAAAGAAAATTTTATGGACATAATTATACCATTTGTATGAATTATAGAAATAAAGTATATATTATGTGGAAAAATTCAAAATTGAGTTACTTTTCATTCATAAACATTGAACAAAATGTAAATATTTTCTCATATATGAAAAGTTAATTTTAAGGTTAAAATTGTTGTTTTAATAGATAAGATCCTTATTAGATATGAAAATTATATTAAAGTAAATACTGTTTATCAATGAAGTGAAAAATAGTTTCATTAGTTCTGAGCCTTTCGATTGAGGAAATCTTTGAACTAATAAAACAAATTGAGGAAATCGAGAAAATATTATTATTAATGTTAGATTTGCATGCAATCAAACAAAACAAATAAGACAGCATCCATTAAGTACGTACGCATCGGATAGGGGAGAGGGTTGTGGAAGTGCCATTCAAATGCGTACGCACTAATGCTAAGTCAATGGGTGCATACATGTGGGGAGGGAAGGGGTCTAGAAATTGACTTTTTTGCGTACGTACTTAATAAGTGCCGCCTAAGAAAAAATTTTTACTCAAATAGAGTCTAATGTAAAACAAATAATAAAGTCATTTGAATCAGAATATAAATGATGTATAAAATTTTTTTCTTTGCATTCTTAATGAAGAAACAAAACTAATTAATGGAAAAACAATAAATTTCTGAGAGATTCAAATCTAAATTTATATACAGAGACTCAATAGTAAGAATTTAAATAATATTTTTTAACACTTTTTCAATAATTGGAGGACAAATGAAATGCAGAGCAATAAAAAAATTAATGAATTCGTCACACGAAACACATCTTTCTGACCAAATCATTACAAGTCCGTTAAGAATTATATCATTCATTAATCTATTGTAACTTAAGGCCAACTATTACTTCACTAATGCTTTAATCATTAATACTCTTCTTGTAATTGTTTTATTATGTTTTTATTCCAATTTTTTGACAAGAAAAACAATAAGTAGACCGAAATACACCGCAAATAAATAGTAAATTAAATTGATAAAAATATTATCACAGAAAAACTGAAATTAGGCCAAAAATATTCCCGAATAAAAAATGGATTCGTGAAAATTCTTAAGAAATTATCGCTATATATATAAGTTTTTGTTTAAAAATAAGTCTCATATTTATGTCTCTTTTATGTCAGAAATAATTTTTTCATAAAATTATGATATCATAACTCTGAAAAAAATTTAAAATCGGATTTCGAAAATTCAGGGGTTCGTTGATTTATGTGTTCACTAATGACCACTTGTTATAGATAAGTAGTAAACTGGAGAGTAATGTCATAATTATCTATATGTTTATGAGAAACAATTTTTTTCATTTTAAGAGTTGGAAATTGCTTTTCAAAAAAGTGAGATTTTGATTGAGAGCGAAAAACACATTTTTCACAGCTATGACTACTAATCACGACTTGATATTCATTGCATTACTTGTTTAGAGCTTAAACTATGTATTATTGTTACGATTAAGTTAACTTTCGGTTCGTGAAAATAAGTCAAAAACTTTCTCTTTATTACTGCCATTTCTAGTTATTAGCCTAAAGGCAAATGAAATAAAAAATTATATTGTATTTCATAACAAAGTACCGGTCAGTTGGTTAGAAAACTCTGTTTTAATGGATTTCGAAAAACAACAACTTTAACACTAAAATACGATAGACTTTGAAAATTGTTTGAGAAATATGAAAGAAGTTAATGGACTATTCCTATGGGAGCTGTAAATCGTAATGAACTATTCATTAAGTCAAATAAAGGTTTATTAATCCTATTCTACTTGTCTGATAACAAAAGTATAACACAGTTTTTTTAATTAGATTTTTTTGTTCAGATAAAAAACAAATATTGATAGCTTTGAAAATACTAATTATAAGGTCATTACTTTATAATTAAATAACAGTTATTGAAAGATTTTATGTGAATCTTACTATTTATTTTGCTATAAATAATTTTTTGCTTCAAAAAACTTGATTTGATTGATAACTGATTGTATTTTTTCTTTTAATTCTCTTTCAATAGACATGAGTAGAGATTTCAAGTTCTTATCATTTAAATGACTACTTAATAAAAATAGCCCTAAAATTAGTTCATCGAAATTAATAGTTCCCAATGTATCGCATAAAATGCTAATATCTGTTCCCATTTTAATGCTTATCATCAAATTAAGATTTAGAATCAAATCAAATAAATTCATTTCTCAATCAAAGTTCTACAAAACTATTTATAACTAAATATAAGAAAATACGATTTCCTGAAACAAAAGAATTTGAAATAAAGTTCTTAATAGAAAGTGAGAAAATAGTAATTATTTGAAACATATCCTCACTATTACTAAGCAATAAACAAAATAATCTATTTTTTCCGAACTAAGTATAAGCAACACTTATGATAAATGAATTTTTTCCGCACTAATGTTCAACAAATAACACCCAATACTGACCTGCCCTTAACTGTTGCTGATTTTACACACTTTCTTTCGTCGCGATGATTAACATTTTTGATCAAATGCTTATCATTATATGTTTCGAATTTTTTATATTTCTTTTTTTCTTTCTTGTTTGAGTCGTCGTTGTTTTCCGCGAAATACTTTTCTAACTTTTTGAATTTCAACGTACGCAAAAGTGTGCGAGTTTTCAACTTAATTGTATTCATGATTACAAAATCAATTTCGAGGCCTTGTCTTTCGAATTAAATGATCAATTATTCGGCACAACACAAACTTTGAAATTGAGTTTATTTTAAATTTCAATATCAAAGAGTTTGTGAAAAAATCTTTTAAAAGCTTTTTGGTTTTAATTAAGTCACTAAAAACTTGTAAGAAAAAAATAATGACTTAATTTCACGTTTAATTAAGGGAGAAAAATGAAAATAAGTCGTAAAAAATAATCCACATTCCAATTAATTATCAAATATGAGAACTTAACAAAACTTTTCAGACAGTTTCTCTTATCGTCCATTTGAAAATAATTTCACTTTAATAATAATTGTCATTCACGGAAATAATGTCTTTATTGTCTCTCAAAGTATAAAAGTTTTCAACACTAAAATATCATCATTTAATGTCGCACAACATTAAGAGCTCATCAAAACTAAAGCTTCTCATTCTGTGACAAACAATTTCCTAAACTTTTTCGACTTGAACTAATTTTTATTTAACCAATAACTACAAAACGCACTAATTAACCAATTTTTGAGTTAACTTTTTGACATATTAACTAAAATCTGATGTTCACAAACGATAAAACTAGAAAAAGAGTAAAGATCTCTTCTATGAACATTGAAAGTAAGAAAAAATTAAGAAAGAGATAGAGAGAGAGGGAAAAGATAGCATTAAAAAAAGTAGGAAATGCTCAAAAGTTCACCCAAGCAGTAATAAATCACTTTTCGATAATAAATGAAACTATTCTTGTTGTGATTCTCGCTAATGTCCACACAAATTGTTTCTGCGTCACAAACATTTTTTTATTATAGCAAAAAAGTGTTAAATTGCCAGAAATTAGTTCAAACTTAAAAGGCATACATAATTCACATAATAATCAAATCCATGCTTACGAAACTTATAATTTTTTTGGACCATTTATTCTAAAAAGGAAGCAATTGGTGAAACTGCTTGAGGTATTTTTGTAAAATTGAAAGATAAGAAAAAATATGTATACGTAGATAACTTGGAAAGTAATGAAAACTTTCAAGGAATAAATAATTAATTACCATAAAGCCATAGGAATTTATTTTTTCAACTAATAAAACCTTAATTACCTCATGAAATATATGTTAAATGATCTCTAATCAAAAGTAAAGTAAACCTTAATTTTCTGCTTTAGAAACGATTAATTATGCAATTAATAAATTTATTTTGTTAAAAATATTTGATGAATTCAATAGATCTCCAAAGCGATAAATAACCGCTGATTGACGTTTAATTGGATAATGCAATCCGATAGACATAATCGAGTAATTATAAGGGTTGCGAAAATTTTGATTGAGAGTCAAATATCTTAAAGAGATGTGGGCTTTGCAAGGATTTAAATATTAAAAGAAAGTGTGACACGATTTTTGTTATGATAATTAAGTGCTTTTATACTTTTCGAAATAATATGTTTATAAAAATAATCGTTTGTTTTAAAAGAATTTTGAGCATTGAGTTCATATTGAGAAAGGGCTGACATAAAAGATCGACCAAACTGTGGATAAAACAGACTTTAGACTCAAATATTAATTGTTATTATTATATATTCAAGTTTTTCAGGTATCATATAGTCCTTGACTCACTTTCCAGGGCGTGTACCCTTTCAGACATTTTTTATTGCCATAAGAATCGAGGATTTATAGTGTTTGTTAAAGATAATTAAATTTTCTTTTTCTCTTTTTACAGTTATTATGATTTGCATGAACTTAATGTAAAGCCTTAGTTATGGCTCAGCTTAAGGTCAACCATAAGCTTGTAGTTGATTCAGTTTGAAAGTAGAAGTTTTATAGTCTTTTTCAATTCAAATTAGAAACTTTTGAAATGAATTTCATTGTGTTTTAGAGATGCATTAAATTAAAACTTAATAAATTTATTTTTGATGCTAATTTATTTTCTTTTCAATCGAATAATCGGTTGACTTATCATAAAAATGAAAGTAAAACTTAATAATAAGTTTAATAAAAATTAAGATATAATGCCTCAAAGCCTTCAACTCATCACTACCTTAAAGGAAGTTTATTTGAAAATAATTGGATTTTTTCACGTCTTGAGCTAACGTTCAGTAAGCGATGCATTGATTGATAAAATTTTTGCCATATTTTCCTTATTAGGTCAATAAAAATGTCAAATCCAATCATTTTCATCAGCTGAGAAAACGTTACAGATATTTGACAAATAACTTCTTCAAGTTGGGAACTGATTCGCTACTTCTTATTTGGAATTTAACAATCTGTGCATAAGATCTTTAAATTTTTAGGCTGAGAGGGAAAAAAGAAATCTATTTCAACATTCAAAATATCGACTTTACAGCTTTAATACAATTAATTAATTTGAGTGGGATTTTAAGCAATCATTTTCAGAAAGTGTTTATTTGCTTTATATTAGTTAATAAATTAACTTTTATTACGGACTAGATTTTAATCTCAATGCAAAAAAAAATTTCAAACCTATAACTAATCAATTTTACTTAAAGTGATAATAAAATAAGAAAAATAATAATATTAAAATTAATTAATCAAATTGAAAAAGAAATGATAATTAAAACATTTTCACAAATTGGAACACATTTTCATTGTTCTGATATATATTTAGATAAATAAGTTTTTTTATTTCGAGGGTATTAGTGATGCAAAATTAATTTAAGTTATTCTGAAGGCAAATGTGTTTTTCCAGATCGACAGAAAGAATAGTGTTTCGGGCTTTTGTAGCTATTAATTGAAATGAATTACTTAATCATTAAGAGCATTGAAAAACATTTCCACTATTGAATTGATGGACAAATAGCATGACTTATACCTTGTTTAACGGCATTCAAGAATTCATAACATTGAAAATAAATTAATGGAATAAATCAGAGCTTTTTCTAATAATGAGTGATATCTATTCTGAAAGATTAACAAAGAAAATATCTTTTTGATTATTAATTGGAAACAATGTCTGACAATGTTTTTAAGCTTTATATGTCTGACAGATATGAATAGCAATCAAAATAATTGAAGAAAAATAAATTATCTCATGTTTGAAACAAGCGAATAAAACATCAAACGATTCCTCACCTTTTGTTAGTCGTAGACAATGAGTTATAGACCGAACTTGTATTAGATTTTGGTTCAGAATAGGAAACCATATCATCAAATAAGGGATTCTTTTTTAATATAAAATTCTCGTTAATTTCATCGCTTTCAATAGCCTTATTCTTCTTCGAATGACTTTTATTGAATTTTAAAATTCTTAACATTTTGTTTACAACAATTTTGTTTCTTAACAACAAATATTTTTCTAGTTATTTATTGTATTCAAAAAGAACTCATTATAACTTATAATTTATAGCAAAAGACTTTTAATTTATTCTTTTTAGAGTTATTTGTTATTCCAGAATACGTTTAAGGTATAAAGCGGTAAAAGATAGGTTATAATAAAAATTTTTATTATAAGTTTATTATTCATGTCTTATGATTTCGATAAGAGAAACAGTCAATGCTTAGAGACTATCCTAAAACATTAACATAAACCAAATGTCTCATAATAAAAATCAAGATTAATATTCCGTATTTGATTCAAAGAATTTCTGTATTTGTCACTTATCGTACTTCAACTTTTATGAGTTCATTTCAAATCTAGAGCCCAAATCTAAAATTATCAGAGTCTGAGGCTGTTTGATATGAGAAATATTTGACCAAAACTATGTTTTTTCAATAAAAAACAAAATTAAAAATTTGTTTTTTTTATTTAAAAAAAATGCTTTTGTTTTTCGCTTCCTATAAGAAGAAAAAACTAGACTTCATGATTACACGAAAACTACTGCGGTTTAGGAACAAAGTATACTTTGAAATTGAATAAAATACTAATTAGTTGCGCTAATGATAAGAAATTTAAATAGAGATATTTGTTTAATTGGGACAATTAAAAAAAGTGTAGTATTTCTTGATATACGGAAGTACTAAATACTTGACATATAATTTTGTAATTTCAAAATTCTTTAAAATCAAAATTAATCAAAATTAAATCAACATAAAATATAATGAGCACGAGAGTTAAATTTAAATTTAACTCTTTTTTTACCTAATTTTTTAACAACATTCCGTTGACTCCTATCGGATAAACTAAAAGGTGAAGTATTTGGATTAAAGATAAATTTTTTAACGAGAAACAAGAATTTTTTTCTTGAGTAAAGCTTAGTTTAATTGAATTAAATTCAAGAATAATGTTATTTTATTTTTAACCTTATCTTAAGGATATCGAAATGATTAGTCAATAAAATTGTAATAAAATGTTTCAGTCATTAAAATGAATTCAACAGGAAAGAGTTGCAAAATAAAGTCATTAACGATAAAGAGTTTTTATAATTTATTACAAGTTTATGTTTGTTTTTCTCTATAACAAGGATTCTCTCGTTAATAAAGTTATTGTTTCAATTAAGGCGAAGAAATTGAGGGATTTTTTTCAAGTTTGAACTTCAATTAAGAGCAACGTATAGGGAAAAAAATAAAAATAAGTACTATTTAATTGCTTGATCTAAATAAATGTTAGAATTTTGAATGAAAATCAAACATTTTCTTTAAGACAGAGATAGGTTTAAAAAGTCTCACCCATTGATTAAAATTTTTACGCATATTTTATTTCTTTAAAATACTTCCTATGACTGATTCGCTCAATCACATTATGTAAATTAAAGTTAAATTTTGCGTAAATAATTTGGATCTGATATCAAATACAAGAGCAAATGCAATTAAATTTATTTTATTTTTTTCTTAAGTTATTCAAATTTTTATTCAACTTAATTGTTATCTCTAAAAAATTTCCCATAACTTTAAAAATATTTCCTCAATTTCATTCTAATCAATCATTTATTCATTTTGATCAATGCATAGACTTTGATAGTTGTGATAAAACTTTAAGGGCTTTCAATAAGTCCACTTTAAATGAAGTTTAAGAAATATTATTCTCAATTCACTAAAACTTTTAAGGAAATAAATCTTTCTTCAAAATTTTTAATTGAGTGAATGTATCAAAATTAAAAATAATTTTGATTCGTTTCGGTCACAGAAATTTCCTGAGAATAGATTTATTGCAATAATTCTTATTTTAATAGCTTCGAGAAAAAAATAGAGAGTAATAGAAGTTAAAGAAAAATAGCTTTTCCAAAAGTGAAAATAGTTTTAGTGCAAGGCTTTTCAAGTTTAAGGTCAAATTAGGTCTAAATCATAGGCTACTATTGAGAAGTGTCAGGTATTTGGGCGCACGCTTTGGGTCTTATTTTGAAGCGAAAAAGTTCTTTTGTGTGAGAGTGGGGTCATTGACATGACTTGAGAAACAGCTGCAAAAAAGGAGGAAAATAAAAGACAAGTTGCGTAAGAATAATAGAAAGAAAAAGGTGTGAAAATTACACAAAATTCAAGGAAATGATTGAAATGATGATTAGGAAAAGGTCTCTCAAAAGGACTGTCAAGTCTTGATTGTTAGTTAATTATAACGTAGAGTAAGATAAAGATAATGAAAGCAACTGTTTTTTAACTTAAACTCTAAGCGCTTCTGTAATTCTCGGGAATTTTTCTCTAGAAATGACTTAATTAAAGTACAGACACTTATTTAACGCTTAGTTTTAAGGGAAAAGACTCTAAATTCCTATCGCTTTAAGTGTTGTCGATATTTATCTCTTTGAAGGGAAATAATTTTCTTCGAATTACATTAACAGATTAGCCAAAGTCTGGCATTCAATTCGATTCGGACTGTCTTCGGATATGCCTAACAATAAAGTCAACGACTTTCTAACTTAAGAAAATGAAATATTTCTTAGTTTACAACTAATCGTAACAAATAAGAAAATGTTTTCTGTATTTATCTTGAGCTTAAAAAATATTTTTACCGGTAGTGTGATAGTTATGTTATGGTTCGGGCAATTTGTAAAACTGTTAAGATTTATTGGATAATAAGCTTTAATAATAGACATAAGAATGTTATTATTGCGCTTTAGTGCGCAAAACAGGTGAGACAAATATCAGGTGAATCAATAATTTGTTGTTCAAAAATACGGACAATTTTTATTGCACTAAATCTGTTGATAATTATTGTGTTTCGAAATAGCTTTCATTTCACATCTTTGCATAACTTAATTGAATTTAGGAATTATTGTTATTTCGAGCGTAAAATATGCAAATAA
>JAQIWZ010000078.1:0-31391 GCA_034697245.1 Malaconothrus monodactylus | reverse complement strand
CTCTCACTCGCGCTCTCTCCCTATCTCTCTCTCGCTCTCTCTATCTCTCTCTCGCTCGCTCTCTCTATCTCTCTCGCACTCACTTTTCTTATTAATCGATTTTAGAGAAACTTTTCCTCGTTTACAGTGGAGTACAATAAAAAACTTTACTTATTATTATTATTTTTTATTTTATTAATATTTTGCATTAACGTTTGCTCCAATTATTCGAAAAGATAGGAGAATAGGAAGTTTAGTAGGAGGGAGTTTGAAATGCATTCATTGCTTCTAATAAGCTTTTTTAAGGAAGAAAACGAGTGAATAAGACAGTGAAAGAAATTAAGCTGAAATTATCATTTTTTGCTTATTATTTTCTCTTAGTATTAATATTATTATTATTAATACGGATTAAGTTTTTTACTTTTTCTGTACTTTCTATGCGAATGCATAACAAATACACTGAAAATGATTGAAAGACTAAAATAGTTGACTAACGAATGAGAGAAAGATTTTTGTCTTAGTTTTTATGGAATTATTATTTTTTAAAAATTAAATTGGAGTTGAATTCAGTTATGCTTTTTCTATTGTTTCTTTTTGATGTTCACCCTATTTATGGATTTCCATTAATTATTTTTTCACTATTTGTTTATTCAAATGTTGTTTTACAATTTCATAGTAAAAAATAGTTAATAAATGCATTTTTCAATAAAATTTTTAAGCAATTTTTTGAATGAAAGCATAATTTTCGCCTCATTTAAAAATTGTGAAAAAGTTTGATAAGTCTTTTTTATCAGGCATTCAAAAAAAAGATTATCTAAAATAGCGATTAATTATTCTGACATTTATTTCAATAATAATTAATTTTCTTATCTATTATTTTTCTGCAATATAACAAAACGAATAAGTTTTACGAGTTTTTTTGCCATAATTCAAAACTCGAAATATAAATATCCTTCAGATGAATGCTAAAAATCCACACTCTGTTAAATAAATTTTATTCAATCTAGAAATGAATAAAAAGTTAAGTGAATGAAAAAATATGTTGAGCATTGTTTTGTGCACAAAAATATCAAGAATTCAAGAATTTATGAACACTAAAATTGAATAATAAATTATAACAATTCAAATCAATTATAACTCATATTTAACAGTGTTTGAAATGAGTGAGAGGTGAATAAAGATTATCTCTGAATAATGTAACACAAAAATATGACTAAAATTAGCTTATTTTCAAAATTAAATTCCAAGCATTTAAGATTATTGTCGATAATTTTTGGAGGTTAAAAAACTTATAACTCTGGGTTAAATATCTCTTTGTGTTTTGATGGATGTAAAAATTCGTTAAATTATGACTTAATTTTATATTAGATATTAATATTGATAATAACAGGTATGATTGAGATATTGAACAAAACTTAAGTAAAAAATGGTCAAACTTTGAATTTTTTTAAGCTATTTAAAAAAAGTATTTTATTTTATTTGTTGTTTGGCTATAAATAAGTTTTTTTGAATTCTTGAGAAAAAAATCAAACTAAAAAAAGTAGTTAAACAAGAATCAGATGAGAAATTTTGTTTACAAGCCTTATATAAGTAATACCTGTGACAATAAAACTTGATTTACTGACATATTCCTTAAACCAGTGACTTATTTGGTGGTCCTATCAATCGGTTGAGTTATTTATTCGTAATAATAATATTTAACTTTAATAATGAACTTAAAAACCTGATAGATTGTTAGGACCACCAAAAAACAAACTAAACATAAATTTAAAAGTAAAGTCTTTTTCCAGTAATGAGATCACGAATTATAGACTCATTCAAAGCTTTAATTGAAAAATATGTTTACGATATTTTATCAATTCTTTGCTTAATTTATTCTTCCACTCGTTGAAGGAATTTTTTGTGAAACAAGTAAAAAGTATTCACGAATAAAAATTTTGTGAATATTTTAAAAATGATTCAAATTTGACATTTGCTATTGTTTTAAATATAATGAGTTCATTGTCTGCTCCTTTGATTTATCTAAAGTTTTTGTTGAAAATTCAAATTTGAAAGTGTTTTATTCAAGCATTCAATAAATTTTGAGAGTTTTCATAACTTTCTAAGAAATTGATTCATGAAAATAGACTAAATTCAGTAATAACTAAATATAAACTAATAAATCAAAATCAACAAAACAAAGGCCTTTTATTGAGAGTATGTGAAAGTGAAAGGAGAAATAAACAAATATTGACTATAATTTGCAATATATTTAATCCCTTTTCGCTGCATATATTCCTTTAAATAGTGCCCCAAAAGAATAGACCAAATGTCTATCATCTGTTCCTGAGTTTCACTATTTAGTGTTTGAACCCTTTTGTGTCCGTAACCTCTTTTTGTTCATTTTTCACATTGAGCGCAGGGATCGGCCCTTAAACCTAAATTGTCGTCCCTTTTGGTTCTCGTATAGCCTATTGTCCTCTTTCGCCAAATATTTACTGCTACTAAATATATCATATATAAAGCTTATAAGTAAATGGCAGGAACTGTGATGCGATTCACTGATTGCTTTGGTATACCTTTTACTATCGACTCACGAAAAATCAAAATAAAGTTATTTTTGGATCTTTTTCTACTTTTATTCAGAAGAATACTTTTTGATAGAAATATTCAGCTTTCGGTCGTTTTCTGATTCCATTAATTATTCCCATTATTATTATTATTACTATATGTCGATTAAAATTATAGTCGAATAGATTATAATCAAAATGAATTTTCATAAAAAATGTAAATATTTTTTGAGATTTTTTTGTTGCTCTTTGAAAATTTTATTTAAAAAAGTTATTGTTCAATAAATAAAGTTTCTTAACACGAAAAATTGAGAAACTTTTTTTGACAAAATTTATATTTAATGATTAAAACAATGAAACTTGAAATTTGCGATCGATTAAAGCGAAACTTTCTTTTTATTGAACACAAACCGAATTCATATATTTAAACTTTTAAACGATATTTAGGGGAAAGTTTTGAATGTCATTCCCTAACAAACAACAAAACGCTTGCCATTTGTTGTTGTTTTCTTTTATGCCCACATTGTATTTGTGGTTTAGGTTTTCCACTCATGTGTTGAGATGCGATGCGGGCATAGCTTCTCATTCTTGTTATTTCCGACACAAACTTCAAACAGTGAAAGTGAAAGCTGTTCTCTCTCTAGATCTCTGGGTTTTTGTTTTGTTTATCATTTAGTGTAAGGTTTCTCGAAAACAACACTATTCGAGAAGAAAACACAGCATTTTCTGTTTAAATAGATTTAGTTTTTTGTCAGAAAGAAATCTAAATCAAAGCATTTTTATTTCCGTGTTTTTCGAGTATTGACTTTCTTTTGGTTTCTCTCAATGTTTAATAATTTCCGTTTAAGAATTCCTATAATTCAATAGCGTTTTCCTTTTGGAGTAATAACTAAATAGTGAAAACAATTGCCATTAAGACAAATAAAGTTATTGTTTCGCTGCACTCTTTATTATTCGTCACTAGTAATGCTTCTCAATCAAGAAAATTGCAATCATTTATCATTGAATACTTGGGTAAGAGATTTTTCTCATTAAAAACTATGTGAAAAATATTTTTATATATTTCTCTTAAAAAACATTTTGTAACTTTTTCGATGAATATTCTAAATTTATACAAGTTTTCAAAAGTTTAGGAATAATAAAAGTTTTTAATTTAATATTTCTTATGATTCAGATAAAAGTTTTTTAATTTTCCTGAAACTTATTGAAAAACTTTTTCTCTTCCTTCAGAAATCTATCGAAAATATGTTTTCCTATCAATTGTTTAATGAGAACTCAACTTTTCGAATAATTAATTAAAAACTAGTGTATCACTAATTTATTTTTCAAACAACTTTTTGTTGATATGAACAAAAATTATCAGCAAAAATGTGCTTTTAATGACGGAAATGTGAATTTTAAGATAAATTGTGGGCATTTAAAAGTGAAAAATAATAATTACATCAGCTTTTCATTTGTTTAATAAAACGGTTTAGTTTTATAATTTCAAAAAATTATGATAAATGTCTGTTTAGTCATACAAATGGTTAATAAAAGCTTAAATTAAAGGATCAATTTTTTGTTTGTTTGTGTAGTTTTTGTTTAGTATAACTGACACTTTCCGGATTTCGGCTTTTAGTTTAATTAAGATATTATTTATGCGTTTAGTTTTGTCGATGAGATCAATACTCGACGAAAAACTCTTTATTAATTATTTAGAGAAATCAATAAAAATATAAAATAGCGAATAGTTTTTCAAATCCTTTTCTGTGAAATAATTTTATACTGAAATATGAGCCTTAAAAAACTTCTAAAACTTTTTTTCTCAATGCTTAACAAATTATTTCTTTTATGAATTCATTATTTGACTGACTTTTTTCTGTCCTTCAAAGAGAAAAAAACTAATAATTTTTTCCTATCAACTAAAAAAACAAACAGAAAAATGATTGCTTTAGTAATACAATACTTTCTATATATAAATATAACTTATAAATTAATAACAACAGTAATTTGATTGTCTATTTTTTTCTTGAAATCATGTTTTCGAAGGACATAAAGCAAACAACATATTATCTCATATTCTCTTTTTACTAACATTATTATTATTTACTTCTCTCGATATAATCTTTTCTTTTGATTGCATCCAATTTTTTCGTCTCTGATTCTGTCTTTCGCTTTATTTCATGCTATAATTTATTCTCATTTCGAATCTCTGTCTCCTGAAAAATAAGTCAACAACAAACAGATCGATATATTTTTATTGCTTATATTATATAACGGCTTATATAAGTTCTATACAGCCATCAACCCATTGTATAAATAAATTCATAGAAAACATCCGCAAAAAAATCCTTCTTCTCAGCTATACTTTTATTAGTATTATTAGTAATTACATTATATTTAATATTATGTTTGCGTTTTTGAAATTTCAAACGCAAAGTAAAATTTACGTCAAACTCTTATTGCTCTTTCTTTTTATTATTAAAACTATTATTATTTTTTTTTAATATTTATAAAAAGCAGTCAAAAACCTCTATAACTCATTTGACTAAAAATAAGTTAATAACTATTTGTCTATTCAATTTGCGAAAATAATTCATTCAAAACTTTCATTAAAGCTTTATTTTTAACTTTAATCAACAATACATTAGTTGAAACGTTTTCTATACTCAATGCATTGATTAGTTTAAAAATAATTGATTCGTTCCGAACTCTAATTAAGCTTAATTGACATCAATTTAAATGTTTTTCGTTACATTAAATTTGTTTATCATTTGATTGCTTTGAATTCAAAAACAAGTCATACAAATGGAAAACTTTTTTTCATAAGACTCTCATAAAAAACAACAACAAACTAACAGTCGCTCTGAGCCGTAAATCTAGTTTTCATTTCACATCAAAAAGCTATAAATTAAACTCCAGGTGTCCGTTAAAGAGTTTTCCCGAATGTGCACTTATTCAAGACGTTCACGTAATCGCATACATAATATAAGACACAAATAACAATACTCTTCCCTTTCCTTGACATTGAAAATGTGATATATTTTTCCTCTACTCTATTGAATAAGTTCGTCACTCTTTACTCACCTTAAAAACTATCACAAAATAGAATCCGTGAACAAAAATAGCACAAAAAAGGGTTTCCTTTTCTGTCCTAAACCCAAAATTTTTATATATTCAATAAAATCTCATATTATATAAGTTTTATATCTTTTGAATTGAAGAAAGTTCAAAATAATTTATGGGTTTGTTTTGTGTTTACTGTTTTTCAATAGTGACCCGTATTGTGAACAAAATGTTCAAAACGTTTTCTTCCTTACTTTTCATTCTACTATTTCTCTGCTTTATTTTTTTCTCAGAATAACTATTATTTCTTGTGAATACCTATTCTTGGAATCATTCTGTTATTATTCTTCATTCGATTATTCAGAGAGTATTTCTTTTTAATGGGAAAAACTAAGAATCAATTTCTGATTTTGTTTTCCTACGATTGCTTTTTCAACTTAAACTTTTTTATTGCAATTGAAATTTAATTTTTCTAAATTAAAAATTTCAAAGCAAAGTAAACGAAATTGAACGCAAATTTAAGTTTATCTGTACTTTAAGCCTGTTTTTCTAGTCTATAATTCAACTCTAAATTCAATTTTTGAAGATTTCTATATTCAACTGATTTTGTTAGCCATGAATCAAACTTCTCAACAATTTTTTCCTAAAAGTTTATTTATAGAGAAAATACTCAAATTTTTTCTTAAAATAAGTTTAAAGTTATTGAATATTAAATTCAAACTCTGACAACAAGAAACAAGATATGAACAACACATAAAGATATAAAGAATTTTTTGCTTAAATTCTTTTAATTATTGCAATCAATCATATCTTTACTCGAAACAATTTTTCCTATATATTACTTTTTTTCTTCATTAATTAATAATTATTGAACTTTCGGAACAATAGATCTTAATTTATAAGTGAACAGAATATGCACTCAAAGTAAAAAATAAATTCATACGAGAAAAAAGGGGAAAAACTTTTTACGATAAAATTTTTATACAGTATATACTGTAGAATATAATATCTTTGCAATTATTATTTAATGTGTTTGTTTTCTTTATATATATATATATTTTTCACTCGATCGAAAAAAAATTATTAGAGAGAGAGAGAAGTGCATTAAGACTAATGTCTTTAAGCGAAAAATGACATAAAGTTTTATGAATTTCTGTTTCTTCATATATTTGTTTTTCAATATTTAATTATTTATTTTATTCTCTATGCTTTTTACTTCTATATAATTCTCATTTTTTCTATCTATATATTTTTTTTCTTCAGATCTGAAAAACTATTTGTTCAATATATTTATTACAGAATTCAGTCAGTATTTAAATTCTATCATTACTTGAAATGATTTAGTTTAAAACATTGTATGCAAAATGATTTTTTAAATATTTGAAATTTGAATTTCAAAATGAATTATTATTATTTTAAATGAAAAAACTCTAATGAATTTGTATTTCAACAATTGAAAGCTCGACTGCAATAAAGTCAGATCTATTTCTCGCGAGCATTGAATGATAATCGAAAAAGCTATTTAGAGAAGTTGTGATCACAAGTTAAATAATTATATAATAATTTGTATTTTATCTTAAATTGTGAGTGAAAATAAAAGCTATAATTAATTAACTAATTCTTTAAATAAATAGAAATTATTTAATAATTATTTGAAAAGTTGAGATTAAATGTGTTCACAACTAAATAGCTATAGCTTTGCTGCCACTCATTCATTGCTAAGACTTCATAGCAATGAAGTTTTCAATTTGATTGTTTTTGACCAAACAATTAAAAACCCTTAAAGTTAGAAATCAAATCATATTCATATTTAAGTGTAAATATATTGAGATTCTTTAAGATTTATTTTCATTCTAAAAGTTTTATAATTAAATGAATCATAAATTAAAATAGAATATAGCCTTAAGTCTCGACGTAAAAAACTTAATTCACTTCATCAATAAAATTCAAATTAATGAAAGAAAAAATTACTTTTTTATTGAGCTCCAGAACAAAACTTTATAACTTATAGAATGTTTGAATTTAATTCTATAACAGTTAAAACAAAAGATAAAGCTATTAATTATATAGTTTTGAAGGAGAAAACTTTTTGCATTTGTTTAAATCAATTAATCGCTTAACTTTCAAACTAAAAAATTCAAGCATTCAGCTAAAGGCCATTTATTATGCTATTCGAAAGACATTTTTTTAAGGTTTTTTCCATTTGATTATTTATCAAATACATTGAATCACTCTTTTTCTTATCGCTCAACAAATGTTCAAATTTTGAATCTCGAAAATAATTTAATCATAAATTAATATTTCAATATTTATGTTTTTGATTTAGAATGAAATGATGGACATCGGCAATGATGTGATAAATTTGTCGCGTAATAGCAAACGAAGTTTTAGTGACAGCTTATCCAACGGTTCTCAACAGCAGTTGACTTCTAGTTTGAATTTGTCACAAATGGCTACTGATCACGAATCAGACCATCTAATTGTAAGTGTTTTGAGGATTAACTAAATTACTATTAAATTAAACAATTCAAAAATCTATCTTCAATATCAACAAACAAACAAAAATCTCATCACATTATAAACAATACAAAAAGTCATTCAAAAAAAGATCAATACCTTATATTTGATAAAAAAATTTTAATTCTTCGATTTTTAATTATTTTGTATCAAAAATAATTCTTTAATTATTAAAGACTGAATAATTTTCATACAAAAAAAAGTTTCAAAATCTTTTTTTTGAGTTTTTATTGTACAATAGTTTCAGTGATTTTATATCGAAACGAAAATAATAAAAGTTTTTTTTAACTTAAATTTATCAAAATTGAAACAGAAATTGAGATCATTTTAGTTGAGCATAATTTATAGAATTATTGAGTTTAGAATATTTTTTTCTCCTATTGTCTCGTTCTTCGAATCATACTTTGAGTTGAATATCTCATCCTTTAGCCATTCATTAATTTTGGTTCTCACTAAACACTAGCCAACAAATTGCGTGTCGCACAAGTTTTTCGCGTGTTTTTGTCACCAATGAAAATGTGTTTTTATATATTTCTCTATCAAATTAACTCAACTTTTCTGTGTATTGAAAGGCATTATTTTATTCTTATTCCTAGAAATATCCATTTGTACTCTATTTCTCTCTCACATTCACACCTTTTAATTTTATTTGCTTTTATTGTGGCCGCAAATATAGCACACATTGATATTATATGATTAGTGACCAATGCATAGACGGCTAAATGAAAACATGTTTAATGTGTAAATAGAGAAAAACTGACTTTTTGTTGGAAACTTATTTCTGATCATTTCTAATAATACTATTTATAACGTAGACAACAAAGTTTTTATGAATAGAGCTGTGCTAAACCTGCGCTTATTTTTGCTGAATATGCATTTATGCTTAAATTAATAGCCAAAATAGACACATAGATATGACTTTTTGATTGCGATCAAATTTAATATTTAAGTTATTTGTATCTTTTGTCAAATTTTTTTTCATTAATTAATCAGAATAAAAACTCTTTCATACTTTACACGGCCCTATTTATTGTTTCTCTATCAAAAACTTTTGCGAATGCTTTAAAAAGTTTTAATTTTATGAAAAAAATAAGTCAAATTTAATAAATTTCAGTTTCAATGTAGAATTCTTTCTATTTATTGATTTCTTTTTCAATCTAAATAAAACTTGTGATTATATGAGTTTATTAGCGTTTTTGCTGATGTATTGATTTTTTCTATTTCAAGCGCAGAGTAAACGTAAACAATAATTTTCTTTGCTATCTGGAAAACAATTAATTTGTGTAACACATAATAAAATACACAATTCATTGATTAACATATATTATTATTGATCGTTGAAAATTGTCCGTAATATCAATAGAAAAAAATATTATATTTTCCAGTTTTATTCTCTTAAAAGATCAGAAATACTCATTAAATCGATTCTATAACTTATTTTACAATATGAATAATTGATAAATAATTTAATTTGGAAAAAAATGGAAAAATTTGCGAAACTTTAATTATATTTCAAATACTTTCGAATAATTTTGAAGTAATTTCTAAATGAAATTAATTTTTGTATTTACTTAACATTTCAAATAATCAACGAATGATTAAATTTGTATATAATTTAAATGATTTAAAAGTAAATCTACAAAAATAGTTCTTCTCGTTATTCAACTTTATCTTTTATCAAACAATCATAGCTTCCATTTGTCTACCAAAATATACAATAACATTAGTGCTTAAAAGTTAACTCTTTGTGAATTTTCTTACTTTTTTAAATATTGATCACAACGTTTTTTAAATCACTAATTGATTAATTTGATTAAATTGATTGATTTGATTAATTGAAATTACGATTAAAATTGAAAAAGTAAGAAAATTTACAAATGTGTGTTCGCCTACCGAAAAAAAATTTGAATCATTTTCTCTACTTTGTTGTATTATTTTTCTACATTATATTCATATTATAATTAAACAAAACTGCTTCTTATATATCAATTGCTTATAAATATCTTCTCTATAAATAAAGATGTATTTCTTTACTATTTGTATTATTATTTTCTATGAATCTTAAGACTAGTACAACTTGTACAATACAAGTGTCAATTATTTCTCTTTTTTTCGGTTGGCGCGCGCCAACTATTTCTCTTTCCGAATGAGAGTCACGCAATTACATTTGTCTTTATTCCTGTTTCTTCGAAATAGAAACTTGAAAGTTATTAAACTTACTTCAACTTATAGTCTATATACAAAATTGAAGGCCTAAAAAGTTTTGTTGTTTCCAAATTTCTAAATCTTAATATTAAGAATCGCTATTATTTTTTAATAATAAAATTGATTGCATATTGAATACTGAGAACAAAATTGATCTCAAACCCAAAATTAACAGTTGACTCATCGATCCTCAGATATACAGAATTTAATATTGTTTTCAATTAAATTATGAACACTTTTTTCTTTCGTCTTAATTCGAATTATTATTCAAGTAATACAAGAATTTTTTTGTTTGTTTAAATAATTCAAATATTCGTAATGAGTTGCGTTTTTTCATCCATTGATTCCATTATTTTCACTTATAATTTGAAGCCCTTAGAGAAAAGCGTAAAATAACTAATTGTATACAAAGACAAAAAGTTTTAGTGATGAGAGAGAGAGGAAGAAAGAGAGAGTGAGAGAGATTCAAATGAGCAAAGATTAATAAATCAATTGAATTCTGCTGAACATTTTCATTAAAATATCTACAAACTATCGTTTTTATATTTCTTATATCAGTTTAAAATCAAAGAAATCTAATAAACAGTTTATTTTCCTTGAATTTTTGAAAAAAATTTGCTATCATTGAAACGTGAAATATTGAAAAATAGATTTCAATTTGTAAGTTAATGTCATCTTTTAGTAGATTTGAACAAATAAATCTATAGCTATAAGTAGAGTATCATTTCCGTAAATATATATATCAAGTTTTGTACTCTTAAGTAATATAAATGCATTACATAACAAAATTAATTTTATTTTTCTATCAATTTCTTTGTTCTTTCGTTATTTCTATTACGGAATTAGAGGTATTTCTTCAAAACATAAAAACTAAATTTTTCTCTCTTCTTATGCGATAACTCGATGGATAAATTCCACGATAAGCTTCAGGCAATTTCTTTGCCATATATTTACGTTACTTTGGAAAGAAAGGGGAATGAAAAGGAGGAGCTTTACGGCTAATTCTAATTCTTCATATAGTTATACCTCCAAAGGCGACATCGTTTCGATCGTATTATATATAATACAAATAATAGTGATATTTATATCTGGAATAGAAAATATTATTTATAACTTGAGTACACAAATAATTCAAGTCAACTGAGAAATAAATTTCGTTATAAATATCATACGAGATGTTCATTTAAAAGCCAACAAATATTTTGATTATTTCTAAAATTTTTATTTTTATTGTCCAATTAATTTCAGTCAATTTGAAACTATAATTGAATAATAGGTTAGAGTCCATACTACAGACGGGGATAAGTTGTATAATTAAGTTTTTTAATCAAATTTTAAAGATATATAACTTATTCAATATATTTATATTTTTCAAATTCAATATTTCACTCTTTTTTTGTAATCGAAAAACTGAATTATTCGCTACTTTATAAGTCTTAGAATGAGTAAAATTTTGATTTGATTTTAAATATTTTAAAAGTTTAAACTAACTTCTTGTCTAAAAGTGATTATTTTAATTTAAAAAATTTAATGAAAAGAGCGAATTTATTTTTCAAACTTTATGAGCTTTGTTTAAGAACGAAATCCGTTTCTTTTGTTAAGTTCACTCTAACGAACAGAATCTCAAATGACCGTCAAATAAAACACTAGATATAAAATGTGGATAAATAGGAAGAAAGAATATAAAAAAAGATGACGAAAAAGTTTAATTTCCATCCGCGCGAACTGAGTCAATATTTGCTGTGAAACACTATCGCTGATTGTGATTGCGCGTGACTTTTATGCCACGACTACAACTAAGAATATTATATCCAGAATAAGAACTTTATTGTTCCAGTTCTGTATGTTTTTCTGTCTTAAATCTACAAAATTAGATTTTACAAACTTTTTTTTGCTCCATTTTAATTGTATTTTTATTTGCAAAAAGGGCTTTCAAGAAGAGCTTCGTTATAATCAGAGTGACTTTTTTAAAGATAATTCTTCTTCTTTTTTACCGAATAAGAAATCTGCCGATTGGTGCAAAATAAACTTCTTTCTCTTCTGTTTATCTCTGTTTTCCTAATTTAGTTTTGTTTATTTTGTATAAGTTATTATAAACTTTTTTTACTCCAAAAAAATTATTGTTGTGTAAGTCTTGCAGGAAAAGTACGAATTAGTAAAAGATATTTCACACAAATATTTAGGGATGCAGTTAAATACTCTAATATTATGAAATCAATTCTTTATTTTATTTTATTCTTTTCCTTAATTCTCACCTAAAATAAGAAGCGCTACTTATTTCAAGATTACATTAATCTCTTTCTTAAATCGATATAATTTAACGAACGAAAAAGATACATATCATTCAATTGATTCAAAGTTGTTGATTATTTTCAACATTATTCCCAAAATAGTTTCAAACTTTTACAAATTCGATTTAAGTCTCTTTTTTTATATTGAGAGATGAAACTGCGTTTCTATGAGAGACACACCATATACTCAAACCTGAAAAAACACACTTTCATTTAGAATTGCCTTCGCTTTCAAATGTTTGTTTATTGATTAATATTGTTTACACATTTTTCGATCATTTTCTCCCTCACTCTCGAATTTACGACTTATGCATTTCGGTGTTTTGTTTGTTTTCATAGCTCTGCTTATAATCTACAAAAATCCATTGCGTAATACAAAGTTATATTTAACTTAAACATAAAACATATTTCATTTCAAACTTTTATAATTTTTAAGTTAAAGAAAAACTTATTTTACTAGTTATCAAAATTTAAGATTCTGTTATTTCAGTCATTTAACAGAATAAATCATTTGGATTTGAGTTCATCTATTGATGAGATCAATGATTCCTTGCAAATGACCTCTAATTTCAATAAACAATTCGACTGTTTATTCGTATGAAAAAAAATCGATTGCCACTAATGACAAGTGTCTGTGAAAGTACGCGAAACTCTTAAGTTTTAATCTCAAGCATCGCTTTTGAAAAAAAAGTTTTCAAAAGTGATGCACTCAGTAAGAACTTTAATGAGAATCATATCGAAACTGGTGGTTATGAAAACTTTTCAATCTCTTTCTCCAAATACATTAATCCTATCAATAATTAATTATACAGTATTTTCATTGTTTTCCTCATTTATGTTTCAGCAAAAAATTGCTTTTTTTAAAGAATTTAATATTTTTATGTTTAATTCACTTATTAAAATAATTTTTCTCATAAATCTTCAAACTTTTAAGCCTTGCTCTCGATATAATATACTTTTGTTCTAAACTTTTTTATATGATTTCTTGCTGAAAATCAATAAATTTTTTCATTTCGTTTACAAACTTTTATTTTCGCTATGTTTTTGTTATCTAATAAAATATTTTCTATGTTTGAAAAAATATTGTCTTATAATAATTCTGATGGTATGGACTTATATAATATATGTTTTGCTTTCCTTTTATTGCGATTGGACTGAAATAACTTCTCGTATAACAAAAACAACTGTATTTTTATTGTTTATTGACATTCAGTTTATTATTTTTATATATCAAATAAAACTGATAGAAAATATATTATTATTTTCTTTCCAGAAGAATTTGATATAAAAAACTTTTTACTATACTTTAATTCGTTTTTTCTGTTGATTTTGAACAGTTTTCATAATATATCGTATATTAAAATAGACTAAAAATAAGTTATTATTTTTATTATTATTTGTTTCCCTCAATTGAATTGTAAAAACTTTTCTCTCGTTCATTCTATGTTTACTTTTCTCTATTTCTCATTCGTCTCTCACTCTCTTCTCATTTATTCTCTTATTTCATTCCCGAAAAATGTTTTCTTAAGCCTCAAAGCAAACGTTTTGCATCTGTTATTGTTTGCTCTCCAAAAGCCATCAACCAATCAATCCATTGAAATAAAAAAATATAAGAATAAAAAATGTTGAATCTTTTTTCCAATAAGATTCTCATTATTATATTACTCATTGTTATTGACTTTTTTCATCCTTCAATGCATCAGTTTTTCATCTTGAATATAGTTTTCTCATTATTTTTGTTCCAATTGTGCAAAAAATTCAGACTTAGTGTAGAATTTCCGAATTGAATGCTTTGAATACTTTTAGTGTTGTTAGAAAATCAAAAAAGCTTCGAAAACAATTTTATATCTTTTATTTCAAAAATTCAAAAGTCATTTCTATTTTCTCGCAGAAAATCTCGAATATTTCATTAAGTCTTTGATTTCGATTGTTATGATTTTTTACCCAATTATATCATTTATTTGATTTTAAAGCTTTAATCAGGGATTTGTAAATATTTATAATCTATTTTTCATATTATGCAAAGGTTTCGATCCTTAAAACAACTTTTTAAATTCAAATTTGAACGAATAAATTCTTTAATTAAGTTTTTTCCTTAAAAAAATAGAACAAAAGAATATGTCATCAAATAAGTGGACATCGAAATAGTAGTGATATTCTCCAGCATCATATGAGCGCTACAACTGGTTCTCCGCCTTTAGTCGGAGATTTGATGCCAGGAATCGGTACAAATGGGGGCCGACTATCGCCTTCATCGATGGCTATGATGTCGACTCAGTTACAAATGCAACAATTGCTTCAATCGCATGTCTTAACTCCTTCGCAGTTGCAGTCTATTCTTCAGCAGCAATTATTACATCAGCACAAAGTATGTCAGACAATATTCTTGCATTCATTATTCATAAATCTTTGCGGAGGTTTTTGAACTTAATTAATTAAACGGTTGCTGTAAAAAGAATTTTTTTATATTCTCGTATATGTGAAAATTCGTGTGATTTTTTATTCACTTCAATTCTGAGCAGACGATCATTACATTTACACTTATTTCTATTCAAAATTGTACAATTTTCTTAAAAGTCATTTATAGTTTTCAAATATTCTTCAAAACAAAATTCTTGAATGTCTGTCAACTTTTTTATTTTGACTCATATACCAGTCTGAGTAAACATATGAATAAAATTTGATCCAATAACTAAACTGTAATTATTTCTCATATCGTTACAATTTACTAAATAGAGATAGTTTTTCAAAAGACTTCAATATACCTACACATTAAAAACTCGCGATTTCGAAATAATTTTAAGGGAATTTGTTTTATTTTGAGGAAACTTATTTTGTCGAACATCACATTTTGAATTATAAATAATGTTGATGAAAGTTTGTAGTCGTAATTTTTTTGCAAAGTTCTTCAAATAATTTAAAATGTTTAAAAATTATTAATAGAAACAAATTTGACAAAAATTGTATTATGAATAAATTTGAAATTTGTCAAATTTAATATTTTGTTTCTAATTGATAGAGTGCTGATTCAGTGATACCTCATTTACAAGAACAGTTACAGTTGAATATTGTACGACAGGGACAACTGTTCCATCAATTAAGTACTTGTAATCATAATAGTAATAATAATAACGCCAATAATAATTCTAATAATAATAGTAATAATAACAGCAACAATACAAGTGTTAACAGTACTAATAGTACAACAACTTCAAGTTCGACATCAAAAGTGATACAAACATCACATCAACATTCATCACATCAGTCATCTCTATCTCATCAGTCATTGTCATCAATTACAAGCCATCAGATTGAGCTACAATTAAGACAATTGCAGTTAGAACAGCAACAGCTTATGCAACAGTTGCATATCTCATCTCAGAGACAATATATTTTAGGTATTATTTCAAAACTTAATTTAAATTTATTTCTAACAAAAGCTTTGAATCAATTTTAAACTCATTTTTACTACTCAAATATAATCTTACTTTTATGCATTCAATCAAATATATTTATATGTATTCTTTAACTGTTAATATGTAAAAATGTTAACGCTATTCAATAACTTAATTGAATTGATTTTTTAAAATTTTTTCTTCAAACTTTTATAATTGAAAAAGTTCTCCGGTTTTTGATATAAATTTTAATAATTTTTCAAATTGATAAAAGAAAAACTGATAAATTCAAGAATTATAACAATTGAGTTATTCAGCATTGATTGAAGTCGAGCACATTCACAACCAAAGAAACCTTGAATTAAATAAATAATCCAATTTCCAGAACTGGGGTAAAGTACCGGTAATTTAAGTTCTTGAGGTTCTAGTAATGATATTTCGCGATAAAATAGAAATTAATTTACTAAAGATTTTTTCATTTTTCTTATAAAACAATCAATAAATGGAGCCATAAATATATAAATTTTCAGAGACCTGGAATCCCGGGGTTTGAAATATATGAATATTGTTCAAAAATATTAAATAATTATAAGCCTATATAACGATATTTTGATACATCTGTTCTGAAATTTTTGTGGACATTTAAGTGATTTTATTTCTCATTTTTAACTTGTTTGATGAATGTGAAAAAAATTCTCAATTATTGTTCATAAATGCCTTTAAAAATAGTTTTGAACCAATTATTTTAAGAAAAATTCCAAATTTTGCCGATTTTTATACTTGGCTCGGATTCAAATTTTTACGCATTTAAATGCTTAAGTCTCTCAATACGAATCAAATGGATTTCTCTATTTTAAAATATGTTTCCCAGAATTTGTCCAAATTTTTAAAGCGTCTTTCATTGTTATATTTTTCAGGTTCACTTCAGCCCTATTTATCCGAGTTATGGAAATCAATGCCAACTTCGAATACACCGATTAATGACGACCTAATTGATAGTCTGCTCTCTACTAAAAATGGAATGACATCGCTTTCAAACGCTAGTAATTACACGAATGGAGACAATCATAGCCCAGATTTACAATCAGTGCTTTATGGGCACAATATGTGCAAATGGCCGGGTTGTGAAACTCTCTGCGATGACTTTAATAGCTTTGTTAAACATCTCAATTTAGAACATGGTTTGGATGATAGAAGTACTGCACAGGCCAGGTATCAGTTGGTCAAAAATTTCTTAACTTTACAATTGCGTCAAGTATTTTACATCTATCCATATATTTAGGGGAAAAACTTATTTCAGAAGAATTTTCATTACAAGTTTATGAAACACTTAATAGCGATCAATAAAACAAAATTCATTAAATTAAAAAATTTTCAATTAATTATTTATTTTATAATTTAATCTATCTCGCGATTGTCAAAACTTCTAACAATTGAAATAAAAATAATAACCATACTCTTAATTAATTTATTTGAAATAGAGTACAAATGCAAGTCGTCCAACAACTAGAGATACAATTAGCCAAAGAGCGCGACAGACTTTCAGCAATGATGCAACACTTACACAACAAACATAGAGCTCAGCTATCGATACGACTGCCACCAGCCCTGCCATCAATGATTAAACTACTCCACGATAATAACACTAATAATGACGACAATTGCGGAGTTTTAAATCTGGGACCAAACGGCTTATCTCGAAATAGCGGCCAATCGCCACCCAATCATCACATGATTGACGATAAAATACCTATCCGTAAGTCGTCATCAACGCCACCATTGGATACCTCACCGACTAGTTTGGGCTCTATTAGTATTGGCAGACGAAGACTTAGTGATAAAAGTAGTTCATTGCCAACTGGTTTAGGCTTAAATTCTGCCAATAGTAATAATTCTAACAATAATATGCCTAATAATAATTCTAATAGTAATAATAGTGAAATTAGAGACAATTGCAATATTAACGTATCGACCGGTCAGTCGTCTAATCCGACATCACTGCCAGACTCTCCGGCCAGAAGACGTATTGCTGAAAGAAGTAATTTAGATATTACTGAAGGTGAGAGAGTTGCCAAACATTTTTACCAAACCATTCCTTTCTAAAGATTCAGAATTTCAAGTCTTAAGTATCGGTTAATTTTGTTGAAAACTTTTCTCCGATTATTTAGATATTAATTTCAATTAATATTTTTCGAAACTATTTTTTAAATGTCTAGAAATAACCAGAAATCGAGAATTTTATAAAAACGCTGAAGTTCGGCCTCCATTCACGTATGCATCGCTTATTAGACAGGTATTTATCATTCAATTTCTTATATTTCATGCAAATTATTTTCTCATTTTTGGATAATTTTCATTTATTTCATTAAAACTTTCTTTTTGTTAATTTAATTGGAAAAAACCTCCATAAATAGATCGAAAAATATATTTGAATTTCCATTATTCCAAGAATTAGTTGAGTAAATCTAAAGTAATTAAGAAAATTTAAAATAGCGTTACTGACTTGAGCCACACAAGGTTTGGGTTAGAATTGTGACGAAATTGATCGAAATCGGCTATCGATTCGAACCCTAGCATTTAAAGGTTCGTCGATGGACTTTAAGGCCTATGGATATGGTCTAAATCTGCAAAATTAAAGTCTTGGACCCTGTGGTAGACCAGCAGTATAGCTGACAGGCTTTAATGTATTTTTGAGAGCAATCGATTGAGAACTAGACTTTAGGTTATTTTTGCTATAAAACACAAAATTCAATATTTTTATTAATTTTTTAGATATTTATTTGAAAATTTAATGAAAATCACAAACGATTCCATTTTCTCAAATAGGCTATCATTGAATCTCCTGAAAAACAATTAACTCTTAACGAAATATACAATTGGTTTCAAAACACGTTCTGCTATTTCAGGAGAAATGCCGCCACTTGGAAGGTATGCCATCAACTTATTGAATAACAGTTATTGAAGCTATCATTAATTCAAATGATTGAAAATAAAAGTCTCATTTTGTGCAAATCTATCATTAATAATGTTTTTATGATTTATTTCAATAGAATGCTGTTCGACATAATCTTAGTCTTCATAAATGTTTTATGCGAGTCGAGAATGTGAAGGGAGCCGTTTGGACGGTCGATGAAATCGAATTCTACAAACGGAGGCCACAGCGTCTACAAGAACGCATTTCCTCCACTCCCGGTTCTGGGTATGTCTCACAAACTTTAAACTAATTCTTCTTAACTAACTCTCGAATCCTCGAAATCCCCATATATTTCGTACTCGATTTCTCTCACATGAGTTATTCTTCCAAAACATCCTATCCTTACCTGTGCTTTATACGACTTATTCTTTTAAAGCTATGCTCATGTCAACCAAAACATTTTTTTATAATAAATAATCTTAGAATGAAATTTGCACTAATTTATTATTTCTTACCTAAAAACACTTTTTTTAGAATCGAAGATGATTTAGGCTCTTATTGGACTTGCGATGACATCGAATTTAATAATAAAAAGCATTTGACTCGTGGTAGGCCTAAACGCAGTTCTTTGAACTTAAAGTGAGTCCTACTCTTTAGTTCGTAACTTATAGCGTTGTCAATTCTTGAAAATTTTTGATTTGGCTCAAAAATTCTTAAGCTCACAAACGCTAATAACTTATCACAAGAGCTTTTTTTAAAATAAAATAAATGATTGCATTGTATTTATTTCAAAAGTGAAAAGTTTTCTCATTTAAATTCTTGATTATGAATAATTTTTTAGAGAAGCTATTTATCAAATTTAATATAAGTTATTGTTTGATTTCAAGAATAGAATATTCTCTCTTTTTTTCAAATTCAGGTAATGACAAGTTTTCCATTTCATTTTCAGTTGTCGTCATTCCTGTCGTCATTAGCAAAAAAATATTTAATCAGAGAAATTAATGTTAGACTTTAGAAATGAAAAGCGATCAAAAAAATTTATTTTGTTTAATTTTTCCCCCAAATAAATGGTTTATTTTTCAGGCGAACTCAATAATAATAAAAATAAAAGTTCATTAATAACTAGTCATTTTGGATAATAATAGTGTTATTAATGACTTATTATATGGTTTATTACTTTTTTTGCTTTTTCTTTAAAAAAAGCTCTTCAATAGAACTCATCATTATTTCAATGAATACTTATTTATTTCTTAATAAACAAAAAACTAATTTTAAATAATAACTAAATTTTATTAACAATTTTTTCTCTAATATTTTTCAAAAACTCAGAAGTATCTCAATGTCGAACACAGAATCATTGAATCGTTCTATACTAACAAGTGGACAAACAAATAGTACTCCAAACAGTGCTTCGATTAGTTACGGAGATTCACTCAATGCTTCCTTACAGGTATTTAATAAATCTTTACAAAATCATGTGGATTATAACTTTTAATTATCAAAATATTTATTTATTTTCTTCATTCAAGTCAACCAAAAGTTTCAAATTTTCAGCATTTTTATGGTTCTCAATAACCTTAAATTCTGTAACTTTTAGAGAAAAATACATTTTCGATTTGCAAAATCGATAGTTTTTAAACTACGAGATTTAGTATTTTTTTGCTCAATCTTGTTATTCCTGAAGAATATTCTCTTAAAGACAAATAAATTTTTTCCATTTTCACTTGAATTCAATGTTTCAATAAATAATTAATTTGAATCATTAGGCATTATCCGAGTCAGCACTTCCGCCATTCCTCCGCAATTTAGCCGGTCCTCTATCGACCACATCTGCATCGCCGCGTGGGTCACCGATCGGTTCTCCAAGAAGATATAGTGAGGGAGACTTAGCGGACGAAGAATTTGATGAAGAAGAAGAGGAAGACGATAGATATGAGGACGAAGGCATGGATGAGGCACAAGATTTGAGCCTTAGAAGTGATAATAATTGCCATAATATTGACAATAATAGAAGTGAAGCACAATTAGAAGATAACAATAATAGTAATAATAATAATACTAATAATAGTGAGGATAAAAATTGTGGTTCAAAGTTAGAAATTGTTTCTAATGATTGTGAACCAGAGAAACAGTCTTAGAGTTAGGCTTTCCATTAGTGCTGTCAAAAAAACTTTTAGAACTTAACCGAAATTTTTATGAATTCACTTGCAATTCATAAAAACTAATTAATTGAACACTTCTTTATTTGGTCGCAACAATTATAAGCACACAATTTAATTGCTAGTCGTATCACATGAAATAACTCAAAATAAAATGTCATTCTTTTCATTAAGATATCGATAATTAAAGTGTTGAACAGATGACTAATTCTTTTGATCTGAAAAAAAAATTATCGAAATTTCGGAAATTTTTTCCGTCGTATTGATTATTATTTGAGGAAATTATGGATTTATGCAAATTATTGTATCAAAAAAGAAACGATTACAAATTCAAACATTATTTTGAAAAGAAATTTCTAACAGAAAAAATGTTTACAGTTTTCTATATGAAGAAAAATTTTAAGTCTTAATCCTTTTCTCCAGGAATTTAAAAATCTGTTTCATTCAAAGAAAAGTAATCGTAAAGCATATCATAAATAAGAAGAAATAGAAATATTGGAAAAGTATGAAATCAATCATTATTAATATTATCAAAGATTAATAAATTTTAGTAATAAATTCTTAGATATTTTTAGTGCCGTCCGATTTCCATCTCATTCATATCAAAACAATGAAATAAATATTTGAAAAAAAACTTCACACAACTATTCGTTTTTCTATTAAATTTAATTTTCGATTCAGGATTTCTGATAAAAATATAGTTTTACACAAATATTGAATAATTGTATCTTATTTCACAAGATTCATAGTTATAAGTGAGAAAACTTTTATTTATAGAATAAGTTTGTTTTGGAAGTGAAAAAGTTTTCCAAACTTTTTTCTTATCTTTTAAAACATCGAAAAACCATTAAATTTAGAGAATTGAAAGTATAGGACTTAAGTAATTGATTGAATTGAACGACATATCCGTTTAAAAAATGAAAAACTTTTCATTGAATAAAAAAAGCAGAAATATGTCAAGTAATTATTCGGCATATAATATACAAAACAAAAAACTTATAAATAATATAAATATTATTAATTTAAGAAAATATATAATTATAGAGTTCTACCTCTTTTGCCTATTTATTAATTATGAATGAGATATGTTTTTAGATAAATAGATTAAATTAAAAATTCGGAAGAAATACAAATTGTAATAAATATAATGGAAAAAACTTCAAATATAAATGAAAAAAAAGTTATTATTATTGATTGAGTGAGACATAAGTGTTGATAAAAAGCAGAAACAATTTTTTATTTAAGACTCAAATAACAGTCAAGATTTGAATAAATGTTTGATTATGTTTTGATAGTTAATTGTGCTCTAACTCTACTTATTTTTATAGTAAACCCCAAAAACCGGTAGAAAATTGTTTCAAAAATACTTGATTTAATGTAATTATTATTTTTTTTGTTCATAACCTCTCATGAAATGAAATAAGTTTTTTTGTTCAAATTGTTGTAAAACTTTATTTTTTTTCTCTTCTTTATTGTTCAAATTCTGTGTCAAATTCATATTAATTAATCTTCCATTAAGTAAAAACTTATTAATTATTTGTTTTGACCAAAGAGTTGACAAAAAAAAGAATTCAAGCTTTTATTTTGTAATTTTAAATTAATTAAACTTTTATGTATAAAAAGCTGACGAAATAAAAATTGAATAAATATAAGCTCTTAATGATCATGAAAAATGAAGTCAATCATATTCAATGAAACGAAAAGTTTTTTATATCTAATATTTATTATGCATTAAAATTTCTTCAAAATAGAAATAAAACCTTTTGAATAACATTATTTCATTATTTGAAAGCAATTAAAAACATTTATTAATAATAGTTTTCAATAGATTATGAATAACATGATAGTTAACCAATAGATTAAATTGCATTAGCTTTAAATTAAGTTATATCCCATTATAAAAACGTATTGAAGACTTTTGAGTACATTTGAAACTAACCCTTCCAAACAAACTTAGGTCCTTTTTCCGGAATTTCTTGTGTTATTTCAACATAATCGAGAAACTAAAAAGCTTAACTGCAAAATTTTAAATTTAAAATTTTCGTTTTTGAACTTGTTGTCCATAAACTACTGGTACCTATTGGTAGTTGACTTAATTATTAATTAATTAGTTTAACAAATAATCAAAAGGTAGCAGTAGTTTATGGAAAATTTTTAATTTGAAGTTAAGCCCTTTTGTTAATTGATTGCATTAAATTAACACAAGAAAATCTATAGAAAAATAGCATAAATTTACTCTCGAAGGGTTTTTTAAAGAATTGACTCAAAAGTCGTCAATACGTTTAGGATATAACTTAATGCTTTGCTGAAGCTATTGTTCGATGTATGATATATTTGAATTAATACACCTCTATTACTACTCTGTTTTATTTCTAATTAATGATATTATTGCTAAAATTGAAAATAAATAAATTTTTAAACTAAATTATTGATATTTCGTTTCGACCAATTTTATAGTAAAGCCTTCTCATAAAGATTCAAAACTTGAATAACTTTCTCATACAATATCGAACTTAATTGAAACTTATGTGAATCTCTTTTGAAATTGTTTGGAGAAATTCATAGAATCAGTTTCGATAATAAACTTAAACAACAATACTATAAAAGCTAAGTCTCGAATGCATACATCGATCTGAATAATGGACTAATTTTTTTGATTCTCATTCTTTAATTAATGGATGTGATGAAAATTGAATGAAGAGTCACTACAATTGCTCTTTTAACATAGAGCTTTTTTAACATTCATTTTTTAAAGCAATAAACGAATTAATTGAAAAAAAATCATTCTTTAATTGTTGACTAGCGATAAGTATTGTGTCAATTATTAAATTTTAGTTTATATTCATTTAAAATCGTACAAACCCTACAGTTTCCATATGTATAATAATAATAATTAATTTAGTTTAAAATCAAACATTTTTTAGAGACAAAATGAGAATAGAATAAAAGGCACAAAATGGGAAAAATTAGTAGAAATCGAAACCAAAGGATCACATCATTTAAAATTTTGTGAAATTCATGCAAATCAATAATAAAAAACAATTACTTATGAGAAAAAGAAACTATTTTCTAAACATATTGTATAACAACTAATGAATTTTGAGGAAAAATACAATGAATTACAGATTTTATAATAACTTACAGAATGTTTAGTAGAAAATAAAATATTTTATATTTGAATGAAGACTAAAATGAGAATTACTTTCGACTAATTCTAGACTAAAATATTACACAAAATTATAAATTAAGAATTCTTCTTTTCGGGAGAGATATCGAAAACTTTTTAAATATAATTAATTTTACAATTGAGTTAAATATCTATCGTTCTGATGGAAGATATCGTAAAAATTGGAGACAAAAGGATCCAAATTAAGAGAACAAATAACATATGATGTCTTAAATTTATATTACATTACAATAGAAACCGAAAAAAGGATTTGAAGAAAAAAAATTTAATTATTATATAATAAAACATGTTTTGCATCGCATTAAAAATTTTGCTTAATTTTAAATATAAATTAAAACTATTCTTTACGCGATCGGGTTTTACGTAAACGTGGAGACGAACGAACGACAGGAACCTCTTCTTCCTCTTCTTTTTCTGACTCTTCTTCAGTTTTTTCTGCTTCGTCTTCTTCAGGTTCTTCTTCTTCGTCAGGTTCTAGTTCTTCAGCCTTTAATAGACAGACAATTATTATCATTTAATATCGCAATTCATTGAGATATAAGTAACAAAAATAATCAAAATATATAAACTATTTGTCGAAAAAATCATTGAATTCTGACTAAAATTTTTAGTTAAAATACAGAAATTTTGAATCTTGTATTTAATGACAGAAAATGGAAATAATTTGATATAAAAAAAACTCAACGATTCTGTCGATAAAGATTTTGAAAATAATTTTTAAACCCAATCGAAAAAATGGCTCAAAATTAGGTCTTAAAATAAGTATAAATATTGTGCAGTTATATAAATGTTTAATACTTTTTCCTCGTCTTCTTCGATTAGGTTGTCGTCTGGCGTCAACTGATCGGTCTTTTTCTTTTGAGCAATATTTCGATCACTAGTACTTTCTTGAATACCAGTTTGTGATTGTGTTGTATCTCTTTTGACGGGAGAAACACAACAGAAGGCAATGAAGAGAACGACTGGTAGACCAACTGCTAAGACATAGACCGCCCAAAGCCAGGGATACTTATTTGTGTATTTCATAGCTTTTACTATTATATTATCGGTTTCGCTATCGCTTATCTCTTTCTTTATTTGATAAGTTAATGATGAGATGTGTTTCGCGACGTCGATATCATCAGTGATTAGGATATTATCGAATGCGATTCCGTCCGAAATCGTCCACAACTCGAATGCAACTGAAAATTTATAATCAAATTAATAAGTTTTCAAATTTTGATGAGATGTTGAGAAGTTTTGATGCAAAACAAATGAATAAATGATTTGAAAACAAAGAGAAAATTGTTGAATACCGGCATCAATGGGTAACAGAGTTTTGAATGGCTGTAAATCTTCGTAAAAGTGAGGATTTGGTATTTTCTTTGGCGCCCACTTTCCCTTAAAGGCTGGATTATCGATAAGAGGAGCCCTCCATTTACCCTTATATTTAGGATTATCGATCAGCGGTTGCGACCATTTTCCACAACCTGACAATTGGGTGCATTTTGGGTTTGCGATGAGAGGGGCCTCCCATTCGCCATCCATTTCATTGTCCCAATCGGACGGCTGTTTCGCGTCCGAATCGGGAATCATTTCGGGCTCGTCTTCGTCCCAGTCGTCAGGTTTTTTGGCCGTCGGGTCCGGTATTTTTCGCGGTTCATTCTCATCCCAATCCTTTGGCTTTACTATAAAATCAAAAGAAAACTCTTCAATAAATTTGATATTAATTTTTTTTATATTCAATAAAATTTAAATGACGGAAGACCTGCGTCGGGATCGGGTATCTTTTCGCGTTCGTCCCAGTCTTCAGGTTTGCTGTCATTCGGATCTTCGATCTCTTTCGGCGGATTTACGGGTGGATTAAAATCCTCGAGAAGTGATCCCTTTCCGACTGAACTCTTGTCTAAAGTGACTTCATATGTATTATCAGAATTGATCTCAAGTCGCAATTGATGCCAACGATTATCTTTGAAAACCTTTATCCAAAAATCAAATCAAAATTAAGAAAATGAACACAATTTAAAGTTTTGTGATTAATAATAATAGTAAAACCTCATCGATTTTGTTGATATTCGTCGATTTCTTCCAGTGCTTCTCAGAAAGAGTTCCATTTTTAGGATTTTTGTGTTGGAAAATGAAATGTAGTTTCATTTCGTTACCACATTTGTCGGGCCCGAACATTATTGAATACTGGGTTTTGTCATTCAATTGTTTCAAATTACCGGAAGGAGAGGACAATAGCTTAAGGTAAGCGCCGCCACACTCTTGTCCGTTACGGAATTGAACCTTAAATTTAAAACCATAAGTTTAGATATAATTAAGTTTTTTATGTATTAATTGAATTCTTATTTAACCTCATATTGAAGAATAAGTGGTTTGTCATCAAATTTGAAGACTTTGTCCAATTTAGAACTGATCGCGTGATGTTTTGCTCGACTCTTAACTATCAGACATGAATCGCCTGTAAAAAAAATTAAAATTGACTGAAAAATAGAAATTATAAAATATTTTCAAGGCTTTAAACAATAAAATCATGCGATTATTATGGCTTAAAATACTTGAGTCATAAAAGGAATTGAATTTGTAATCAGAAATTGTACTCTTATTTCGTCATTAAATTTAAGTTTTATTGATATGACATAAAAATATCTAAAAATTTATTAAAACTCATCAAAAGCCTATCATAATCAACAATAAAATTTCGATCGTTTTTATTATGTTTTGTAATCAATTCAGGAAAAACTTAATGGAAAATAGACGTTAAGACTAATGATAAGCTTTTACTCGAAATATTTAACCATTTATTTCACTTTTAGAGTCAGTCTTCGAGTCATGAAAAAAAACTCAATTTTAATGAACTTCAAAAAAAGTACAAAAAATTAAGTAAAACTATTTTCGTCGAGAAAATTAAATTCAAAACTACAAGAATTTATTTACAAATATAATCCTTAAAATATTTTCGACAAAAGGGAAAAATAAACTAAATTCAGTCAAAAATCTAAAATTTTTTAATTAAATCAATATTTTTTTTATTGTTACAGAACTTTTAAATTTTAAACGAACGCAAACTTCTAAATGACTTTAAACACGAATCAATCGAATAATAAAAGATAAAAGAATAATATTCTTATTTGAGTAAAGATTTTACTCGAAATAAATTTTTTTTATCTCATAATGAGGTCATTCGATAAATCAAAGGTCAAAAGTCTCGTCTGAATAACTTTTTTTTCAGATAAATAAGAATTTTTTAAAAACTTATATATAGTTTAGAAATAAGTGAATCAAAAGAAAGAACATAACAATTATTGAACTAATGCCAAAATAATACAAAAATAGATTTCTTTTTTCAACAAATCTCTCTTTGAAAGTAAGAGTTGAAAATAAATTCATTATTAATTACGTAATTAAGATTATTAATAAAAATATTGAATTAGATATCAATAAAATTTCTAATTTTTCTTTTCATTAGAAAAAAACTTATTTTCATTCAATTCAAAAAATATTTGACCAAAAGTTTGAAAAAGAAAAGGTTTTCCCCAATTAATGGTTTAAGTCAATCAATTTGTTAAATAAAAATAATGTCAAAATAAGTTCAACGATAAAACTAGTTATCAATAAATATGGGATTAATTATTTTTTTTACGAATTGTTTAATTAATATTTTCTTTCTATCAAAAAAAAAAGAAAAAATCATAAAATAAATTATTCTAAAAATTTTGATTTTCGCTCAAAAAAAATTTTTAGTATTAAGTATTGAAATCGATGTCAAAAAAATAATTAAATCATAAAATAATAAACTCTTTAGATGTTAAACAACACGAAAAACAAAAAAATTATCGATTAATTAGAATTGAAGACAAAATTAAACTTAAATGAAATGAAAAAATAAAGAAAAAAAATACTAAAATTCATTGTTTTAATCAAAAATTGATTCAAATCTAGAAAAAAAAGTGAAAAAATGAATGAACTGCACGATAACTCCACACTTTTCTCACACTTGAACACATGCCATCACAAATAAATAAATAATTAAATTAAACCTTTAATAGACTGTTGAGTGTGTGTTAGACCCCATTCGCCGTCATATTTGAGTTGTTGGGAGTCTTTACTCGACTCCGATTTAGTCCATCTCTGATTGAACTCTAATTCTTCGTCAAAGTGTTCATAAATATAATAATTATCGATATTTGGCGTCGAATACAGTATTTGTTCGCTTTCTTTATTAACACTTAAATTGTCTTCATTTTCGTCGTTCGAGTTCTCAATCGAGTCATCACTTAATGAATAATTAGTCGAAAACGAAAACCAAATAAATATCACAAAAATTATTGAATTTTTATTCATTTTTTTAATTAAATTATTTATTATTCAATAAATACTATATTTTTCTAAAAAAGAATTTATTATTTTTTTTAAATAGAATTCAATTTAAATTGTTTTTTGAAATTTTAATTCAAATCCAATTTAATAATAGCTGTAATGAAAAGTCCGGCCATTCGTGTGTTTTAGTGTTTTCCATACCTTTTCTTATTCTTAACATTCATCCTAATGGTTGTTGTTATGGTTACGGACTGTCAGCCAATCAAATGCGAACACATCTCAAACTTTAAGTTTAAAAAACATTAACGATATTTAAACCAATGAATGAAAAAACTTTTTAACACTAACCGAAAATTCAGTACTTTTTTTAAACTGAGAAAAATATGAATTTTTGTATAATTAAGTACTTAATTATTTTTTCAAACAAAGCTTTTATTTCAATTTTTTTTTATAAAAGTAATGTTTTGCAGCAAAACACTGATAACTAGATATAAAAATCTGGTACTATTTTATGTACAAAATTGATATTATTTTTCGAGTCTCTAGTGTTAAAATTAGTTCAAAACATTTAACTCAATGAGTAGCAATCTTTTCAAATATTTGATAATATTTTTTTGAGCGCAATTTAAACTCTTATATAAACTTTTAATTTCTGGATTTACTTTAAATTTAATGAAAAACTATTTGATTTTTTTCTGAAATTATAGTTAAAGTTGATTTGGTTTGATTTTATTTGATTTGATTTTATTTGTTGAATAATTATTAATGAAGAGCATAGGCTCGAAAACCTCGAGCCTGAGCCTGACGAGCCTAGGCTCAAAAACCTCAGAGTCTGAGCCTGTAGGCTCTGAAGGCTCTCTCGCCTCGCCTAGGCTCAGCCTGAGCCTATGCTCTTCATTAATAATTATGACTATTTTGATAATAAAAAATTTTGATCATAAGATTCTGTAAAATTAATTAAACTAATAAAACTTTTTATTTGCGATATATTTATAAAGTTTAAAAAAGTTAAACTCTATCTCTTTTGTCGCTTTGACTCAAGTCTTAAAAATTAAATTGATTTTAAATGAATGCTTTTTTTTAATCAAATGATTAAAAATTTTAATTTAATCGGTATTTAGCGAAAAGTATTTCGTTCAGAACATAACAGACAATAGTATTCTCAATAATAACTTAAGCTATAATTATTTAATCAAATTTTTAGGAAAACATAAATTTTTGAATAAACTTTTTGGTGTTTCTTCATATTTAAGCTCCACAAGTGGTTCGGATCCAATCTACGTAATTACCGACTCGAGTGTAAACACCCGCATACTGAGGTCGAGCACATCCTATAGAATTTGACAATTATTTTAAATGACTTTATGAATTGAAATCAGAAAAAGTTATGGGAAAAAGGCTTACCGTAACCCCAAGAAACAGCTCCAACCAGCGTTTTATCGGGTCCGACCAATGGTCCACCTGAGTCTCCCTATACAAAAAATGCCATTACATTCATTTTTACATAATTATTAAAATTAATCAATGATAAAATGTGTCGAAAAACTCTTTACCTGACAAGCATCTACTCCTCCGACTCCGACAAGACCCGCGCAGACCATGTTATCAGTAATATCAGACTGTCCGTATTGATCTCTGCATGTAGCTCTTGAAACACAGGGAACCTCTGCAATCTTGAGATCAGCCGGTAAACTACCTCCTTCTCTCTCAGTGCCCCAACCGGTTACTACAAGAGTTTGGCCGTCAGTTGGATCTGATCCTTGAGCTGGTAATTGAATTGTACCAGCATTAGTCGTACCCAACACCATATCATCTGAAGTTTTAAGTACACCGATATCATTATCAATAGTCCAACTGTCGTAACCCGGATGAGCGGTAACCTGCTGAAGGTTCAGAAGATAACCACCGCTAGCGTGTTTCAGTGTATTGTATCGAATTGATAGCGAACCCACTGATGCACTAAATGACAATTTTAAAAATTTAAGTATTTTCTAATTATTTAATTTATGTTTTCATTACTAGAACTAAAATTTCTTTTTTATTGAATGTCTTCCTTGTAAAAAAAGTTATTTCGCATCAGAATATTTTATCGAAATTTAATTCAATATTAAGTTATTTTAATAATAAATTACAAGATATGCGTTAATTATGCAAATTAAAAAAATGAAGAATTACCCATCAATGCAATGAGCGGCTGTCACTATACATCGGGAGCTTATGATAGATCCACCACAAGAATGTGAAGTTCTTCTGAGTGAGATCTGATGAGGTGCTTCACCATCAGTCGCAACCCTTCCGCCAACAATACGACTAGAATTGCCTGAACTGAAGGGGTTGGGATGCGGTAACAGAATGGGATCTGCTACTACCAGAGCTAATAACATACTCAAAATCACAACGGTTTTCATTTTTGAATAACAGTTTCGATGGACTTCTTGCTTATGAAGACTCCAAACTGATGCTGAAGATTACTTTCAGAAGAGCTCTCGTTTTTATATCTCATGCTATGTTACGGATCTTTGCTTTTTTGTGCATGTATTTTACGATCTTTGGGTCATATATTTATTTTTTTATCACATCATTTGACAATTAAACTTGTGATTTAAAGATAATCCTTTATTTCTAACGAACACTCATTCCATGTGTGAGATTAAACTCATAATTGAACTTCAAAAAAGCCTACTTTCAAACTAAAAAATCTTTCGTCCCAAAAGCTAAGACAAGTTTGTTTCTAAAGGATTTCTCATTTTCAGTGACAAGAATGAAATTTTAAAACAAAAAATTTCAATTATGGCAACAAAATTATAACAACTTATACTCAGAATATTTTCAATTAAATTAAAGTGAG
>JAQIWZ010000077.1:0-31450 GCA_034697245.1 Malaconothrus monodactylus | reverse complement strand
TGGATTCGAAATAAAGTTAGACTAATTTGAACTGCTCTTCAGTAACTTCGCCACACTTATGCTCAAAAGAAGACTTAAGGTTTAATAAGAAAATTTCCTCAAATTTTAGTCTTTTCAATATTCTTTGACCTTTTTTTTGATCAAATGTTAGAAAATTAACCTTAAAAAATATGAAAGAAAATTGTAAAACTCAAGGAAATTTTTTTTATTTAACTAAAAGAGAGAGGACAGAGACCTTAAATCAAGTAAAAAAGTTTTTTTTTCATTGATTTTTCATTTCATTTTTTTTCATTGATTTTTCATTTCATTTTTTTTCATTGATTTTTCATTTCAGTTTTTTTATTCCTTTGATTAAAGGCAAACCCTCCGAGAAAATGCGAGTGGCCATCCTTGGACTCAAAGTTGTGTTTGAATGGAAAATTCATTAAAATAAGTGCTTTATTTGTTATATACTTGAAAAAATTCTTTCACCATATTTTAAGCATTGAGATAAGAATTAATATAACAATTGTATAGTGACCTCAAAACTTTCGATCGAATAAAAGCCATAATCAGATATTTTTAATGTGAATTTCACTTCAATACATTAAAACGATGGTTATGAAAGAGTCATATTTTTCGATTAATTTCAAAGATTATTTACATTAAAAAAAATTTAATAAAGAAAATATATTGAAAACCTTCGAAATAATAGATTTAAAGTGAAATTTGATCAAGAAATTGATGTAACAGAATTAGTGTTGCATTTTGTAAAAGTAGTTTAATTTTTATTTTTTGCTTTATTCGCAGGTAAAAGAAAAAAGCGAGAGTTTTCTCTTGTTATACAGAGTAAAAGTTAAAAATGAATGGCGTTGTCCTCATTGAGAATCAACCTTGAATTAGAATGAATAGCAAAACTGGTTGTGCTGTTAGTGTTCCCTTGCGATAGACTCACCGGCACTCAATCAATAGAAACTCAACATTATTTTTATAGTATTATGTGGTACGGGTTATGGCTATAACTTATTAATAGGGAAGGAAGGCATACATAACGCATAAAAAGGCAGACTTCAAAAGTCTCAAATGATGTTTCTCTGTTTAACGCACAATACATACAAATATACACACATTTTAATAGCACTACAGCTAACCCAATATGACGTGTTTGGCAAAAATGCCTCTACTTATCGTTATATAACATTTTTTCAAATTTTTTTTTTAATTCAAGTTCCGGTTTTTGGGCTGAGGCTTAACTTTAAAATAAAAACATTTCACTCGTGGCATCCATTGTCTTTTGTTAACACTTCAAACCTTAAATATCTCAATAAGACTATAGAATTAGAATAAAAATAAATTTGAAAAAATACGTTCGCTTTTAAGGATATATTTTTGTCCATTTGCATGACTCACGAATCTGCTTAAGGCAATCGCTATTATGTGCATAACTTTTTATCAGAGAAGTATTGATTCCTACATTTTGATTGAACATTCAATTCAATAATTATAACTTGTTTTGAATTATATTTATGAAAATCAATCGAATTGTGTCACATTTATTTGAAAAGAAATTACCAGAAATTGAGACCGAACTTGAAATAATTCTCTCAAATATGAAGACAAAATCACTTTTTATTTTCATTAAATTTGATTCTTTATGTTTAAAACCAAATAAGATTTTAGAAATCATGACTTATTTTAATTCTGATATTTTCCGGTTAAAAATTGTAAGCGAGAAGAGATAATAAACTGAAATATAATTATCAACTTTTGAAACTTAAGGAGAGAAGAAACGAAAATGAGTTGAACTATAATTTAAAAAGTTGTGATGAATTGGCAAAATTGTGTCTTTGACCTCTTCTTATATGTCGTCATTAAAGTGATGTTTATATCAAAAGTACAGATTATTTATTAACAGATTATGCATCAAATATATGATTAAATTTGAATTTTTAATCATTTAAATCGTCGATCGATTACTATTACTTATAAGAAGTAAAACCAAAAATAGATATAAAAAATGAAATTATTGTATAGTTTGAGTGAATAATATACTGATAGTAGAAAAAGAAATTATGCTTTTTATGCTTAGACCTAAAAAGTGTACTTTGATATAAGATATGAAAAATAAAATTCAATTCAATTCAATAGAAATGAAATAAAGTTAATATAAAAAAGATTAAGAAATATGCTTTGTGTCTGTATGAAAGGCAAAAGTAAAGAAAATGCAGCTCTATATCTGCAGCCAAACTAATTCCAAGGCCGTCAGCCGTCAGGCCATTTTGGCATCAGTTCGCAACTGGCTCTACATCACCCGTAACTCTATTACTATTACTATAACAGTATTTTTACAGTAAAGATTACTTTCTCTACAATTTATAATACAATTTCGATATTTTTTAATTAAATTATTTATTATTTAAGTTATTTATTATAAAAGTGAAGGCAAGGCTACACCAAAGTTAGTGCGCGACTAAACTGTTGTAAGTTTAATACTCAAATTCAAACGGCCTTAAAAAATAAGTTGTTATTCAAAAATGAATTCACAATTTCAACTAATTTAACAAAACTGAATAGTTATATAATTAGTTTAAAAGTAGTCTAAATTTGACAATAACTTAATGAAAAACTAAATGATAATTGTTTAAAAAAAATCCATTTTACTTGTGCTTAATTCAGGTTTTTGTTGCTTTCAATGCCAAAAAACTAGTATTTCCTTAAATAAAATTTGCCACATATTTGATTGATAATTACGGCACAAATATGAGAATTAGAATTACGTAAAAGTGAATTATGGAAAAATAGGTACAAAATATTTACAAATCAATAATAGAATCAATAATGTATTGAACACATGAATAATTGAAAAAATAAAATGTATTGAACAAACCTTTCGGAATACATTTGTTGAGAATAGAATTGAGCTGAAGGTGGTATCAGAGATGCATTACGCATATTATTAGTTTAGTTATTATTTCAGTTATTCTAATAGAAATACTAATAATAATATACATGTATTATAGCTTTTGATAAGAGCTTAACCACAACTCATCGCATTTAAGGCCATTTCATAAAATATCAATACATTCGAGTTATGATAATGTACTCTATTATTAAAATTATTAAATTTTGTAATCATTCTTAATAAATATTAATTGTATAACACATTAGTCTAAATGAGTTGTCACTTTAATTCTAATAAAACATATTTTGTTTGTTTTAGTTTTCATTTGTTTAATGATTTTGTGGTCAAATGAAGAAAATATTAAATATAGTTTAATATCCTGTAAATCGATTCAATATTGAAGTAATCAAATAGTTAGCCATTAGTTTGCAATAAATAGTTGATGCCATAAGAGGTCAAAGTAAAGGCTGATGTGTTCAGAGTGTCATCAATTGGATAATAAAAGTCGAGTATAATTAATATTAATATAAAACTTAATTTTAGATTAACTTCATATCAAGAGCTGGTATTTCCTATTTTTCTGGTAATTCAATGAATATATTGACGATTTGGCAGTGAATGAAATGAAGTGAAACCTAATTATAAGTTGGGCTAAAATAAGAATAACACAAATGGTGTGCACAATAACAATGCATTAAAAAAAGGTTAAAATAGTAGTAAATACAAAAAAATATAGGTCTCACTGATAAAAGTATTGCACACTCTCAACACTAAACACCAGATATTCATATATTCGACATCACAGGCATCACAACCAGCTTTGTTGGGATGTTTTAAAATAGAGTTCCTCTCACTCACAACTCTGTAAAGTGAGGCAAAGCAGTGCCAGCCGTAGTAACTATAGGGGAGAACTAAAGGACAAGTTTATTATTGTTTATGAGGGGACTTCTACGCTATGACTACGTCTAAAATTACATTATATACAGCACTTCCAGCATATAAGGCATATACGAATCGCAGTTTTAGGGCGAGTGTAAAGCGGGGAAGAAGGAGAAGGTAGTGATAAAGAGTACCACTACTAATACTACTACTATTACAATATAGTATAATGTAGTATAGGATGCAATTTCTTAAGCACTTGCTCTCAGGTAGTATTCAAACTACAATCCAGTTCCACAGTTCCCTGCCTTCAAGGCTTGCTCTGCGCTCGAGAGTCAATGAACTAACAATTACTATAGAGCTGTATTTGTGACAGAACTACAGGTTCGACAGAACAGTCCATTACAGCATACGATCATTCGAATGGGGGACTATTGCATGCATTTTACACTCAAACTTACTATAATGAAGGCTCGACGAGCTTTGCGAAGGTCACTAAACACGCAAACACACTGCCTCTCATACCATTATAGGATAATCAAATACATTCTTCCACTTTATAGATGGCACTCAACTTATCATTAATATTTCAGATCATAGTTTTTTGGACACTTTCAGACACAGATCAATCAAATAATTGTGAAACAATTTTCAAAAAATACTGAAAAAGTCGAAAAATGTTAAGTAAGAATTGTTAGAACTTAGTCACGAGCCTATGGTTGCGATAACATTGATTACCAAAAAAGTTGGTCTTTCGCTAATTACCTGTTTTTGATTTCTGTCACTTTTATTATTAGTAATAAATTAGTTGCTTTTTTAATTTAACGAAATCAGGTTTTATGAATTTTCGTTAATATTGAAGAACTTGGAAAAAGTTAACAGAGTTTCAATCTCTCAACTATCAAATCTATATTTCAACCAAAAAAGCTCTAATCATTAGTTAATGAGTTTAAGGAAAAAATGCCTCAATTCTTGTCAATATCCGTAATGAAGAGATTATCACAAATTAAAGTCTGAATATTGATTGAAATTTTAAAAGTCAATCTTCATATCAAAGAAGTTAAATTAGAGCAAAGATATGATTATTTATTGATCAGAAAAGCAAAACACAATTATTGTCTTTCTTTTCTCATTCGAGTTGCACTTAATTTAAGATAATTATTGAAAAACTATTTTCTTAAGCATAAAATGTATACAAAATAAGATATGAAAAATATATATCTAATAAAAAATATAGTTTTACTTTCGATCGAAAAATCAATTTATTAATGAATAAATATTTCATTTTATTAGTGAAGAAAACATTTCTTTTTTCATTAATAGTTCGAAAAAAACACATTTAATGAAATAACACAAAAGTCGGATAGAATTGACTTATTATTAGTTTTTTTAAATGACATGTATTTCTATCACAATATTTATCACAAATGAGAAATCCTTTAATTTATTTCATTCATCAGTACTTTTGTAATTGTTTAGAAATCGATAATTAAAGTCACGACTCGAAAACGCTTCAACTCATGAGTGAAAAATTCGAAACCAATGAAACTCAAGAATTTGTCTGAATTAGTCTGAATTGAATTTAATTCGAAAGTTCAAAGATTAATGAAATAGAAATTTTTACAATTGAATAATTGATAAATATTTAATCGATAATAATTATCAATTATATTAATTGAAACAAACGAGATATATATTGACATTGTTGGCGAAAATCTAAAGTGCATTTTCATATCACTTTATTTATCAAATCGTGTGTGTTTTTAAGTTTTAATTTTATAAATTATTTTGCAAACATTGCAGTTGTTTAAAGTCGAAACTCAAGTCTTCTTAAAATGGCTTAAATTCAGATGAGTTTTAAGATTATAAACAAGAAAATATTGGATAAAAGCGAGTCAAAGGAATTAAGATTTTGACTAAAAGCTAATAACAGTTACTTTCTATCGCTGACTATATTTTACAGATTTTAAAAACTATTTATATTTATATTGATTTGAACTTTTCAAACATTTGTAGAACAAAACCAAATTTTGAAAAATGAAAAAAACCATTAAAACTGATGACATTTACAACTATTTTAAATGTTTTTACAAGCAATTAAAAAAAATAATGAATTAAAATGTCAAATAATTATTAACAAAAGAAATGTTTTACAAATATATTCGACCTCTTTATCAATTTCTAAATTAATTAATTATTAATTCAATAACAATATGTAAAATAAGGCAATACTAGACTTGTGGCTAATATTTCACAATTTATTTTGAGAAAATAATTTCAATAATATCCTCATCGATAAAAGATATGCAATTATTTGAAAGTAAATAAATTATTGAAATGCACTCTATTTTTCGTATACAATAATCAAATAAATTGCTTTCATGTCTAATAATAAACTCAAGACTAGTTTCGTATAAACAAAAGCAGAAAATTTGTCTTATGTTTAGGCATTTGTTATGAGATAAAGAGTTAAACGAAATGTGAAATGATTTTTAATTAACTCATAAATAATTAATAGATATTTAAATATTTAATAAAAAACAATCGAAACATACCTTTCGTATAATTTGCTGTTCATTATAATCAATATTTGAATATATAATAAAATTGAAAACAATTTTTAAGAATTTGTGGTTTAATTCAAATCTTGATTTAAAATAATCTCCAAAAATGAGTCAATTCGTTATCAATAATAATATTCGAAATGTCTTTCGATTCATATCAATAAAGGTTTCCATAATTTTGATATCATTTCAACAATAGTTTCAATAATTGTTTAATAAAACAAAAGACATATTATTTATTAAATTGATATTTGATGTCAAAAGTCATTGAGAACTAAATTCATTGATAAATAAAGAACTCATGACTTGTGATAAAAAATAAAATAACATTTTTGTTGAGTTCTTGAATAAAAGAACACATTTTTAATTAACTTTTTTTTCATTCATATATTTAAATATTTTTTTTCAATAACTAATTGTAAATAAATTGAATTTTGAATAATTTTAAAAAATAAAAACAATTTTGAAAATTATTTTTTGAATTCAAATTAAAATCCAATCGAAATAATAGTAATAGTAATTGAATAGTAATAGAGATGTGAATAGATTTCACTTTTAATTTTTGATTTATATTTTTAAATGGCGTGACTCTGACTCACAAAAACATATTCACAGCTATTATTCATATTTAATGCGCATGTCTTTAATCTTTTTAATGTCTTTAATGTCTTTACAGGTGATCATAATTTCCTTCAATCTATTATTCAATAGCATTTAATTGAATTTGAATTTTTATTTGAAAGACAACTTTTTATGAATTAATTTGTAGACCTGTCCCACCCTTTGCTCTATTTAACACTTAAGTCACTAAAATTAGATATATTTTTATTGCTTTTGTAGTAATAATGCGCTTACATTCGCATTACTTTCGCATTACACTAACGATCGTAAGCGTAAAAACTTTTCTACAGTTTGTTATCTATACGTGTTGTCAATGACTCTCATGTCACTCATAAATCTTTTTATTCTAAACAAACTTAAGTCCAATCAATGACTTTTTGACTAATATTTTTTTTCATTAAATTTTTAATTTTTTCAAAGTTTGATCGATTGAGAGATAAATGGATTATTATGAGTCTTAAAACTTATCTATTATTTTTCAATGAAATACTTATTAATCAATTAAGTTTTTTGACTGGACTTAAACCAAAAGTTTTTTTGCTAAATTGTATTTGTATTTAGTGTATAATTGACTCAGTGGTATAGTTTCTACAACTTTTCCCTAAACAATAAATTTATTATCAAAGCTCAATCTGCACACAATATTAAACAACAAAACATAGAGTAATCTAATGGTTAGCAATGGTTTCATTTATCAAAGAACATAAATTTAATTATTTTTAGGTTAAATTATAAAAGAATTGCGAACTGCAGTCGAAATTGCTTATTATTGAGTCTCTATTTCAAGTAAAAGGATTTATTGAATATATTCACCCTTTGAATGAGCTTAAAAATGTCATAAACATTGATTTGATATTTAATACTGTACTGCTGTCAATAAATAGATTACGAATCATTATTACAGGAGACTTAATCATATTTATTATTTTACCCCAATTGGAATAATTCTTTTACGAACAGCTCATCGATTCTTCAAATAATACAATTTTTTACATTTCGTTAGAACTCAATAGTGAATAACTAATAATTACTTAACATAGATTTTATGTTAAAAATGTTAAAATAACAATAAATTATTCAATTTATGTTTAGTTAGATTTGATGGTTGATAAATATTGTTAATTGAAATAGAGTTACGAACAAACTAAACAAAAGATTATAAATATGAGCTATCGCTTATTGAAATAAATTGAATGTTTTGAGCTTTTACACCATGACAACCACCGAATTGGAAGATCACTTTTAGAGTTTGAGAGAGTTTGATCACTATCTTAAATAGAATAAATTGCTTTTTTAATGAAAATGTTCAAATCTGGTAGTTATAGATTTATTGATAATTCAAATAATTTGATTTTCAGGTTAAACTATTGCAAACTAATTCAACTATTTTCTCAGTTAAATAAATCAAATTACATTTATTATAGATTGAGAATCAAAAAATCTACAACTCATAAAGTGTTTGAAAATGACTCCTTCGATGAATCTGATATCAGTTCTCAAACATTTGAAGAACATTTTATTAAATGGCAGCAAAAAATCTTTAGTCAAGTAAGACATAAACTCATTAAACTTATAATTTTAGTCACGAAGAAATTTTGATATTTCGTGATTTCAAATCTAAATTGAATATCACTATACTTGAGAAATAACTTATTGAGTATCACTTGTCTAATAAAATTGATTTATTAGATGACTGATTTTAAAAGACATGTTTTCATTAAAGATAATTAGAACAAAAATATGTTCAAATCAAAACGTAATAAACTTTTAAAAAGAAGATCGTCTTTAAGCAAATGTTAAAATTCTGTGACTTGTATTTTCTATAATACCAGAAATATAATGTTTTTAATGTTTTTTTCAGAATGAAGTCGAATGGTATAAATTGGATCGCGATTATAAAACATTTTTGGAGAAAAAATATCACATCGAAATCAATAAACTTGAGAGAAAACCAGATAAAAAACCAATATTTGAAATTTTTACAATTACAAACAATGATATACCGCTTGAGAGATGGAAACAATTTTTAGATAAAAATGTTTTAGGTTTCAATTTTAAAGAACGACTCATGTTTTTAATGTTGGAGACCGAAGACGAACCCAATGGTGTAATACTTTGTAAAGTTTGTATGCAAACAACCGGAAAATTATTGAAAGTTACGCCAGATTTCAACAGTTTGTCACAGGCTTACACTTTAAAACATATAAACATAAATTGTAATTAATTAATAATTAAACTTTTATGAGAAACAATATGTTTATTTGTTTTCAAATATTTAGCTCAAGGAAGTTGTGATGTCGATTATGTTGTTGACATTGAGCCCAACAAATTGAAAAGGTTTCTATTTTTAATTTTATTTTTGATAAGTTTATACAATTATAATACCAATTATTTCTTTTACTTAAGAGAAGAAATAGAAAATAGAAAATTTTTAATTGAAAAAGTGAGTCAAATTCCAGTTTTAATCTTAGTTCTGATGAATTTATGTTCTTCATTAACTTCTTAGTTGCGCTTTGGATTAACTACTGGTCGTCCGAAGTTATCTTCAGTTCAAATGGGAATATTAATGGTTGTAGATATGACATGAGTTTTAATAAAATTGACTAAAAATTCTCTAACTAATTATACATTTAGGAACCACTCATGAACTCAACACTTATTCAGATGAATGGCGAAATCAGTAAGACTTTAAACACTTTATCAATTATTCATCATTATAGATATAAATCTTTAAAATTTATTTTTTACAGGTTTTGCCGAAAATTTTGATGCTTGGAATTTGTGCGTTTGCTTTTACATAGAAGCCAATCAAAACTGGAAGTTTGTCAATAATTTAAACGATTCTTTTTTCTACGGAACGACTCAAAAATGTTTCTTAAATAATAATGATTTTGCTTTCTTTTCCACTCCATTTGAAACTCAACTCAAATATGAAAACCAAAATATTTTTATGGATAAATGGCCTTTACTTTATTTAAAAGTATTATCATTTGATTATTGGAATCGAACCATAGCTGAAAGCTATGGTTTTGTTGAGCTACCGAAAAAAATTGGAAGATATTCACTAACTATCAAAACGTGGAAACTCTATTCGAATAATCCGTTAAATAAAATGAGACACTTTTTCTTAGGCTCTTTACCACAACTGGAAAACATTGCTCATAAAAATTTATGTTCATCTGTAAGTGATTTGTTAAAATGTTAATCAAACTTAATTAGACTCTCTTAGAATACAAGCAAAAACAATTACGGATTGCACTACGAATCGAGTGGTTCTGTTTATCTAAATTTCGATGTTCTCATGCAAACTGAGTAATAGAACTTTTATAAAACTTTTTCATTTCTACCTAAAAAACATACTTAACTCTTTTTAACCCTATGCTCTTTTCAGATCACCTCAAATCTCAAAACAAAGTAATGGAAAAATGAAAAGTTTATCTTTTTCAACAATGCAACAAAACATATTATCAGTCGTTTCTGCCTTTCAAAGAGCCAAAAAGCGAATGGATTACATAAGAAATGAAATTAACAAATCAAATAAAGTAATTAATTAAAAAAGTAATTAATTTTTAGGGATTTCATAAGACCGGAAAATCCTTTCTTTTCATTGCATGAATGAAATTGAACGTCACTTTTTTGTTCAATAGTCGTCAATACTGTAGTTTTGATATCAACAACATTTAAACAACTTCGTTGTTAACAATTCTCAATAATATTATATAATATTTGAGTTAAAACTTTAATTTTATTATTTAATAATTTATATAAAATATAATTTATATGAATGTGATGTGAAAAAAATCCAAATTTATAATCAAAAAACAAATTGCATAAAAATAAAATAATTACATTGAATGAAGAAAAAAAAAGTGCGTCGGCCGGGAATCGAACCCGGGCCGCCCGCGTGGCAGGCGAGCATTCTACCACTGAACCACCGACGCCTTCATATACCTGTATACACATTTAATATTGATTTAAAAACTAAAGACTTGAACCACATGTCTATTTAGACATCAATGACGTCATAAGTTTGAGTCAAATCACAATCAATCAAATTATTGATAAATTATTTTTGTTTTAATGCAGTTTTCATTCATTTCTGTCAATAATTTTTAATTAAATTTAGATAAAAATAATGCGTTTCTAAAGCACAAAAAGATCAAAATTTGAAATGTTTTTTCGCGAGCAATAAATTTAAAGAAACAAAATCTGTGATAATATTGTTGTTGAATTAAAAATTAAATAAAGTTATAATAAATAATAAGTTTGATTCAATTGTTGTTATCGTTATTTGGATTGATCTTAAAAGCGATGTCATTACCGAATGAAAATAATTTTTATTACCAATCAGTTCAACATTTGGCCCGATCTTTGGCTAAAATAACTTCACTTTCAAGAGAAAAGGTTTTATTTTATAAATCATTTAAATTCAGTTTAAATTTGACTAATTTTTAAAACATTTTCTTTCGATAAATAAATGAAATGCAAATATAGATAAATATATTGTATTCGTTGTGTCCAAAAGTTTCATCAAATGGAGAGCTAGTGATAGACCAAAGAGGACAGGACTCAGTCGTAGCTTTAGTCATTTATTTTATTGAATCTGATTTTCAGGTAATTTCAAATATCAATTATTTTCACTTTTACACTATTTTTGATTTATTGAAACCAAAATTCATTTAATTTGAATCCATTTATTAGAAATGGTTTGACTGTCTCTCAAAAGTCTTATTCAATATTTTGCTTAAAATTTATGAATTCATAAATTCTTTAAAATTCTAAATAAAATATTTTTTGTCGATTAAAAACTGATTAAATGATCTTTTTTTAAAGCATAAACAACTCATAATAACTTATTTATTGAAACTATTGAATGGTTTAAAAACAGCCGTTTGGAGCGATGAAATTAAATTACATGAAACCGACCGTAAGCTCAAAACAATCCTATTATTGATTATTTGATATAAAAAGTTATTTTCAATTAACAGGAATTCCTATTTGCGAACGATTCAGTTTCTGTTTAAATACAGCCCTCTCTGACATCGCTTATTATTGTCCTGAATATAGCGATAAAATAATAAACGAACAAATATTTCTCATTGAATCACTTTCTGATATTATATTCAACTGTAAAGATGTTTCTTCAAAAGGAACTTCTCATACGAGTCAGTATTTTATTTATAAATAATGAGATTTATTTCATGAATAATAATTTTTTTCAAGTAATGAATTAATTTATTTCATTTATTTTGAAAATATTGAATTTCAGTTTCATTGTGTCACTCAACTATTCCCATCTATATTGGTTTGTGTCGAGCACTCGGACGCACTCCAAATGATGACCAAAAAACTCCACTATTCCTCCGATTATTTCCATCGCCATCACCTCCACCAAAGACTGATGAGTCACAGTATGATCCGAGAAAAGATCTTAACGTTTCACTCATGAATGGTATTAATGGGAGAGAAATGCCAAACCATCTTTTAAAAAAGCAGACTTTACCCAATTTACAAAAACTATTGCCGCGTTCTTTCTCAAGCCTATCGTCAAACGCCACGTGGACGTCAGGGTTCAATACTGTTGATTCCACGACTGATGGTTTATCTATTTCTAGTTTGATGGGTGCGAACGCCAGGGGTTCGTTCCAAAGCCAAATTTCAACTTATAATCAAATCCATGATTCAGTGAAAGACACGCAATATTTCTTTTTTAAATTCGGATCTTCTTTTGTGGGCCAATCACGACATCACAAATCAATTTCATCGGAACAAAAAACTAACGAAACAAATGATATTCAATTTTCGTTATCACACTTACAAAAGTTATTGAGAATTGCGAAAAAACTGCTTAATAAAGATTTACTGCAAATATTGGACGAAATCGCGTCCAACATATACGGGGTATAAATCTTCTTAACCTATTGTAGAATATTTACAAATAACAGAAATAAAAATTTTTTAAATTTGAATATATGTATCGTTTCAGAGCAATCATATACTAGTTTTTCCCTACAAGTCGTTAAGTGAAGTCTTAAGTCTTGTAACCGTGACTTTACTCAAGGAGTTATTGTCTTCAAGGAATGGTTCGTTTTGATTTTGAACAAATTTTGAGAACTTTATTTTGTTGATGTTTTGATATTTTGCGATCAATAGATTTGTCGACTTCATTCACTTTGGAAATACAAGAATTTATTAAAGGACTCTTCATTTCTGGACAAACAGAACTGTCTAATAAACAAACTGACACACATAATACTGGTTTTAATAGTTTAAAACTTAACGTTCAAACAAATGCTGCCTGTATTGAGCTTTTGGTTTGGTCTTCATGTGATGAAATGGCTGCAGACTCTCTTTGCACTCGACTCAGTGAAAAAATTAATACCTCTCACGGCCACAAACTAGTTATCGCTCATATGCCTCTTCTTTTGATCTGTTTGGACGGATCGGGAAAATTGGCCCAAAAGTTCCCCACAATTGCAGTCAATTGTATCGCTTCATTAAGAGATTTTCTAATACTTCCTTCTCCTATATTATTGAGATTAAATAAACAACAGCACGACATGCAATGCGGACCTCTCAGCATAACCGTAACGTCAGACTCGAGTGTTTCATTAAAGTCCACGGGCACTCTCTCCACTTCTGGAGTGTCTCCTGTTTCACAAGTTTATAACGAATTGAGGAATAGAGCCATCGATAATCTTTGTATCGCTTTAAGAGCGGGTCTATCAGTAGACGCACATTGCATTCAGGCAACAATAGCTTCGGTCTCCAATCGTTTATATCAGGCCGAAAAAAGTGATTCTGAATCAAATTTAGTTTCGATGAATACACTAATAGCTTTAGGTCAGGTCGCTGTCAACTTGTGTGATATTCCCCGGTCTATGGAATTCATTTTGCAATTTTTTCAGCAAAGATTCTGTCGACCGCCATCACATTTGGATTCATTGATTGTCGAACAGCTCAGCGAAATGGCAATTGTTAGTAAATGCAATCAACACGTCTATGAAGAGGTCATGAAAATGTTTACAATGATTACTATCCAATCGAGTGCTGCTTATAATCTAAGCAATACTGATGATAGAAAGCAAGGATATCGACACGTCTCGCTTGCAGTTATCAATGCTTTTACAAATATTGCAACTCGTATTGAAGGCCAAACTGAACAAAACGAACTTTTAGTGAGATTATTAGAACTATTCGTTCAGCTCGGACTCGAAGGAAAACGAGCCAATGAGAAGACTCCGGCAGCCGCTAAAGCTTCGAGCAGTGCTGGAAATTTAGGTGTTTTGATTCCAGTCATCGCAACATTAATGCGTAGATTGCCTTATATTGAAAATCCCAAACCAAGACTTCATAAACTATTCAGAGATTTTTGGCTCTATTGCGTTGTAATGGGATTCACATCAGGTACCAGTTTATGGCCGCGTGAATGGTATTATGGAGTTAAAGAAATCGCGTCAAAATCACCTCTACTCAAGTCTCGCGAACATTTGCGATCGGAATTGCATTTCAATTCTGCGATCAGGAATGAAGCAGTTTCTGGTGTTGAACTCATGGAGATTAGGAATCAATTGATAGCAGATCTGGACCATCCTTCAGACGTAACGCCTATAATAAATAAGTTAACTTTCGCGCAATGCACTTATTTGCTATCAGTTTGTCGTTTGGAAGTTTTCAGAGTTCAGGGTTTGGTCAATGGTATGAATCCGTTTCATATAATGATGCAATACTTGGAAGACCACACCATTCAGAAAGATAAAGATGGCATTTGGCAGTGCGTTATGTGCATATCGGACAAAGTTTTCAATGTATTTCTCGAAATTATGTCAAATAAACCAAAAAACAAATCTCGCGATAACGAACTCGAAGAATATGCGATTTTGCTTTTGGTTAAATTCAATCACAGGCAAAAGCAAATAAGACGAGTCGCTGATAGATATTTAAGTGGTTTAGTCGACAAATTCCCACATCTTTTATGGAGTGGCAAAGTTTTGACCACAATGTTGAATATATTGCAAGTTCTCGGAAGATCTTTAGAACTCGATCCTAATGAAGAAAATCCAGAACTGTCTGTACCCAACACTGATTACTGCATTCAACTCACAGATACTATGGAAGCACGAGAGGTATCATAGCTTCAAATAATTTTCATTAGAAATAAGTTAAACTATAGATTTCTCGCATTATTTCAAGTCCATATCAAAACTTTTTATATGATTGGAGAAAAATAATAATTTCAAAAAATATCTTTAGAATTTATAGTAACAAAATCACATAATTAAGTCAATATTGAGTTTGATTTGAACCTTTATCTAAATATAGAGTATAGTAAGAGATTTTGGTGCGCGCTGTCACGGCATTATACAAGAGGCGTCTAAATGGGCTCCAAATATCACTCGCTCTCACCTACAAGAATATTTAGCGAGTCTCGAACACGCTATGAATGGAATACAACAACACAGCGGTCTCTCATTAGCCGTTGAATCAATCACTTCATTCGCAGACTATAATTCATTTTCTAGTCCATTGTCGGCCACAACTTTAGAAAAATTGCCAAATTTTATCAAAAATAATTCTTCGGAGTTTATCGCATCGATGAGTCTTCGAACACATTTTGCTGGAGAAGTCTCGGGAATGCTCTCAAGTTTTAAGTCTAATGAAAAAGGAAATGAACTGAAATTAGCGACAAAATTGATAAGTGATCTGAAGGAGAGTTGCATTAAACAAGATTTAAAATCACATCAACAATGCGTTTATAGAATCACTGCTTTACTGATTGCAACGCCTCTTTGTGACAGACAACTGGTTCACGCACTTTGTTGGGCACCCGTTGACTTCTTCTCTGAAGATACAATTGCAAGTGTTATCTCGTGCTGGAAATGGCTCTTAGCAGCGCGTTCTGACTTAGAGTTAAAGGTTAGGCTTGTTTTTAACAAATTAATAGTTCGAAAATCTTTGTCACTTATATATAAATTTCTTAAATTTTGCCAAAAGTTTATTGAGGAAATGGCCTCTGCCTGGAGTGCGACTATTGATAGAAAATTGGGTCTTTTTGCTGAGGATCCGCCACAAACTGATCCCTTGACATCTCACGTTAATTCTGTATTGAAACCAAATCCTCCTTACATTGGAGGTCACGGGCTTTGGGTTAAAGTAATTATTTTTCTGATATCATATTTATCGATAAAATAACAAGAGTTCCCTTTATTTAGTTTCTAACGGAAAGAATAGAAATAGCAAAATATTGTTCATTAGATCAAATCGAATTTTTTGCAAATTTATTGCATCGATCGCTTCACATGTCAGTCGGACGCGTGCACTTCAGCTCAAGAAACATCTCGACAATAGGGTCTCGTTTCCGTTTATTAAATTGTGGATTATCTCTAGTTCAGGGCGAAGTGTTGCCCAAATCTATCAGTAGAAGTGTTCTCAGAGAACGCATATATTCGGCTGCAATCGACTATTTTTGGTAAAAATATATTTCATTCAATTTTCCATTCATTTACTTTCAGTGAAATTTTTTCTATTCAGTGGTCCTCAGATTTGTCCGTCACAGAGAGGATCAGAACTAAGAGAAGATATTATATCTCTCGTCCGTTTTTGGCAAAGTCTTCATTCAGATAAAAAATATCTTAGGTCTTCATATTTTAATGATGTTTGGAATGAGGGCTCGACTCCAACATTAGGCTTGTCTACAATTAGTGCTGATTTGAGAGGAAGCACAGAATTTACTCAATCTCGAGCCACACCTACGGGTTGGATCAATACAGTCCCCCTCAGCAGCAATATGTCCAGCGTTTCAAAACGATCTTCTGGTTTCAAAGGCTCGCAATCAACTAAAAATTTTGTAGAAAACTCAATGTTTGTCGACTATTTTGTGAAAGATTATGTTCGAAAAAGAAATTTGATTCTAAGTTTGTTAGCAATGGAAATAGAGCTATTGATAACGTGGCACAACCCGACCGCTTCACCCGAAGCTAATATTTATGGAGAAGAAACCATATCTAAGTGGAGAAATCAACCCATGACTGAAAGATTGTGGAAAGAAACCGCTCGACTCGCTTGGGATATATCTCCGACTCTTGCGGTGTACCTTCCCTGCAGGTCTTTATCGTTATTGTTACTCAAATTTAATCATAATTATTATTCCATTTAATTATATTTCAATTCTCAAACAATAGATTTAAGAATTCGGATGAAATTAAAGTAGAGATTTCTCGATTAGTTCGATTAAACCCAATAGCCGTTTGTCACATTCCTGAAGCTCTACAATATTTGGTTACTTCTGAAAGTATATTACAGGACACTCCAGAAGTAAATATTTCTTAAAACTTTACATTCAAATTAAGTTTTTTCAATTAATTTCAAACAAAAATATTTTTAAAGTTGACTCATATCTTGACGTGGGCTCCCGTTTCTCCGATTCAAGCCTTGTCTTACTTTTCTCGTCAATACCCTCCGCATCCGATAACAGCTCAATACGCCGTTCGGAAGCTTTCTTCTTATCCCCCGGTATGAGCTCTTATTTCTAAAAATCATTTCTAAATTTATTTAATCAAAATATACTCAACAATAGGATGTGATAATGTTTTATATTCCGCAATTGGTTCAGGCCGTGAGATACGATAGTGTATGTATTGATATTCTATATTTTGACAGTCGGATAGCATTAAAACATTAATTATTTTTCAATTAACTTAAAGATGGGATATATCGCTGAGTTCATAAGAGCGGCCGCCAGTCGTTCTCAATTACTTGCACATCAACTCATTTGGAATATGCAAACGAATATGTATAAGGATGAAGACTGTCAAGAGCCCGATGGTATCAGATTTTAAAATTATTTTCTCAATTTAAAAATAATGATTAATAACTACTTTCTTCCAAAATCTTACTTAAAAATAATTTTAGTTGAGTTATACGAACATTTGGAACACATCACTAATTCTATAGTGAGTTCACTTTCGGGACCCGCAAAAGAATTTCATGAAAGAGAGTTTGACTTTTTTGGTAAAATAACTGCCATTTCTGGTGAAATACGTAATTATCCAAAAGGTCAGGAACGTAAAGATGCGCTTCTGAGAGCTCTTCGAAAAATAAAAGTCCAATTGGGCTGTTATTTGCCATCAAATGCGGACGCATTGGTTTTGGATATAGACCCAGAAAAAGGCATTCCATTACAAAGTGCAGCAAAAGCTCCATTTTTAGCCAGATTTAAAGTAGTCAAATGTGGAATTAATGAACTCGAGACTCTTGCTATGAATATAGGCCAACAAAATCAACCCAAATCATTAGGTGTTGAGATGTGGCTGTCGGCCATCTTTAAAGTTGGTGATGATGTCAGACAAGTAATACTTGCTTTTGATTTAGTTTTAAAGATCACAGTTTAATATATTATCAAAATATTTTTAGGATATGTTAGCGCTTCAAATCATTGGATTGTTTAAAAATATATTTATGAAGGTTGGACTCGATCTCTTTCTTTTCCCATATCAAGTGCTCGCCACTTCTCCGGGAGTGAGTCTTTTTAATATTTAGTTTTAAATCAAAACTTTATTGACTTATTATTTTGCTGATAGTGTGGAGTCATTGAATGCGTTCCTAACGCCAAATCCCGCGACCAATTGGGTCGTGAAACAGATATATCTCTTTATGATTATTTCCTCAAAACCTATGGCGACGAGTCATCCAATAGATTTCAAGAAGCGCGACGTAATTTTGTCAAGAGTATGGCTGCCTATAGTGTGGTCGGGTTTTTGCTGCAAATTAAAGACAGACATAACGGAAATATAATGATCGACAAAGACGGACACATCATTCATATCGGTATTCAAAATAATGTGAAACTTAATAAATAAGTTTCACTTAAAATTTGCACAAATAACTGATTGTTGTTTGATTTAGACTTTGGTTTTATGTTCGAGAGCTCTCCGGGAGGCAACTGGGGATTCGAACCTGATATCAAGTTAACGGATGAAATGGTTTTGGTTATGGGGGGAAAAATGGAAGCGCCGACCTTTAAATGGTTTCTAGAGCTGTGCGTTCAGGCATATCTCGCTGTCAGACCCTATAGAGAAGCTATTGTTTCTCTTGTTTCACTCATGTTAGACACGGGTTTGCCTTGCTTTAGGGGACAAACTGTTAAACAATTGAGGGCCAGATTTGCTCCGAATGCTAGTGAAAAGGAAGCGGCCGCTTATATGATGAAAATAATTAGAGATTCTTTCTTGAATTTCCGAACGCGAACTTATGATATGATACAATACTATCAAAATCAAATTCCATATTAATTACATTCTTGTTTACATATCTCTTAATAGTACTAATTATTGACAATTTTAGTCTATTTATAGATTCTATTTATCATAATATTCATAACTAATATTAATTATATTTATAGTTAAGTTATAAATGTGAGCAAAAAATACGTTTTATTACTGTATTAATAGATAAAATAATATATACTGTAAATAACGTATTGTTAAATCTTAAATGTTATATATTTCTAGATTATAATTAGTGTTACATTTATTGATGCATTCATAGTCTTAAGACATTATCAACACCTAAATAAAGAGAATTAATTGTGTGACAAGTTTTTATCTCTCAATTTCAATAGATTTTCAATTCTCTCTAATTTAAACTTAAGTAATGTTTCGCATCATTTCAAGCTTTATATTAAATTAAAATTAACTATAACTTGATTCGCATTCGTCGGAAAAAAGGCCAAACGTTTATTGAAAGGTAATTAAAGGTAATTAAAATTAACTTAAATATTAATGAAAGCTTTAAAGAATTAATTTTGAGATTCAGGTACAGGTTTATTACTTTCAAGACTACGAAATTCGTACGAATTTCGAGTTTTGAAGAATGATTTTATATAAGTTTCAAAAAATATCAAATCATAAAGACTTGAGTTATGCATAAATAGTTGAAACGTTATAATGAATGAACACTAATTATAATTGATTGATATTATATTAATTGCAAACTTGTTAACCTATATTCAAAAACTTTTAAATAACAATTAATTCTATCAACAATTTCATTAGAAATTAAAACTTATATTAATATATTTTGTATGAACTGTACGTTTACTTTAACACTAGTGGGCGTCTAATTAATTGAAAATAAAGTGGCGATTATCTAGTTTTCGATATTTTAAAATTTTGGTCAAAATGCTATTATTCGAACGTTGATTAATAGGACGTCTGTTTATTTGTTCTTTTAGTGAATATTCAAACCTCCATTATATGCATAATCGGCTTTATTATGCATTATTAGTTTGTTGTCCACGAAATAGAAACTGTCGGATCGAGTTTCAAATGGATTGTTAATCATTTCTTCGCCTGAAATACAAATAAATAATTAAATTTTTGTGAAAACTTATGAATTAATTAATTAAACGATTAAATACTGACATAATTCTTGACTAAGTGTTGGGAACTCATAGATATGTTCGCACGTATTTTTGCTGTTAGGAATGCAAAAACCAAAGTTAAAGTCAAATGTCTTCAAAAGTTTATCGCGAAAAAAGTGTCGTTCAATCATTCGAAAGTTATTTATTGCTTTATCGCCAATTCTGAACTCGACTCTAACAAAAACACATAAATTCATTAAATTTAAGTCAATAATAGGTTTTATATTTGTTTTGAATAAAATTAATCAAATTTAAAGAAGATTTAATAGGAATGAATACATACGTCGCTCCGACTGTTTTAAGTTTTAAGAATTGAGAAGTGAACTGATATCTAACAAATCTGCCAGAATTGGAGTCAATCTCTTCTTCTTCTTGTTCTCTGAAGTCATCGGAGTCTTCGGGCGGCGGGGGTTTGACTATTTCGAAAAGAACTAAACCTGACTCCATATCACGTATTTTAAAACGTGTGAATTCAATGTCATAAATGTTAGCATCAGGTGAACAAAGGTATCCTATAATTAATTAATTAATCAATCAATTAATACAAAAATATCATTTTCTTAAGTCTCAAAAATCAATGTATTCTTAACTCTAAATATTTTTCAAAAATCAATTCAATTCTTATTTCATTAAATCAAATACTTTTGGCCTCAAAATAAAACTTTAGACCAAAAATAATTTCAAATGTGATAAAAATTGAAAAATTAAGTATAAATTTAATTAAAATTAATCGCAAATAAAGTATTTCTCAATCGCTATTCAAATGGATTTAATTTTGAGAAATAATTTCTAATAAATTAAAAACTGAAATAAATAATAGATAATTAAAAAAGAAATATATATAGAAATAAATGATTGAAACCTTTGGTAATAGTTGGCAAATGAATTACATCTTCGGGAGTAATAATTTGTTTATCGATTAAATCATCTTCAGTATTAAATCGATGTTTGGTTTCAGTTATGTTTTCCTTTCGATTTCGTGATTGTCTTAAAAATGGTTTTTTATTTTTAGCCGAAACTGAAGTGTGTTTTACAGCCGTTTGACTCATAATGATATCAATTCATTAAGATTTCAATTATTATTAAATTTTCTTCACTTTCTCTACAAATCAATTATTATTATTATTAATAACTCATTCTTTTTATACCATTATGTCTTATTTTTTAATAAATATTTTATTAAAATCTCATCAAATATATAATATTTAAGTGAAAAAAGAGAAAACAATTGATAGAAATCTAATTTAGAAAAATCGAAATCAATTGAATTTTCTTTTTGGATATAAACAAAACTAATACTTAGTGGTAGTCATAGAGTTCAAAACTAAACACAAGACAATTATTGCGCAGAATCTCAAACACTCGAATACGTAAATATACGTCTTATTTATTAATACCTTTAAATGTGTGTCAATCAAACTCTCACTAATATTAATGCTTTGAATGTAAAACTTTTTTCATCTCAATTATCGCTTTAAGCCTCAAATTTTTGACCCAAATTTTTGAGATTTAATTTTTTTTGAAAATTTTTTAGATTATACTGTTTTGAAATTTAGGAAAACTATGAAAAAAGGATGTTTTGTATAAAATCCTAATGCAAACAATCATAACATTAAAAACAATTCAAATCAATTTAAATGCATTGAAAACTTTTGTTAAGAAATCGCTGAAAATTTTCAAATTTTTTAGTTTGAATTTTAATTATATCGTCGAATAGTTACTAATATAGGAGTATTTGCACTTAATTTCGAGATAAAACTTATTATTTGTCGAAACTTTTTATAAACAAATTGATTATCAATAAGAAAATGTTGAATAATTCCCAAACCCTTATCTCAATTGATTAATACATTGAGTCTATAATTTAGATAATTATATAGAAGTCAAACATTTGAACAAATAATTCGACCAAAAATTTCTTGAATCATAAACTCGAAAGGATTTCAATAATCTTAACATTTAAGTCACCTTTCATTTTGAAATCAAATAACAGAATATTCTGTATCCAAGAATTGAACTTTACTTTAAAAACTTTTATTATCAAAATAAATATTATCAACACTTTGAATAAGTTTTCGTTAACTTAATTAATGTTTTAGTAATTATGTTGTTTTATAATTAATTATTTTCATTCAAAATAAAGTTCAGGTCAATTGAAATAAAATTTGAAAAATATCATTAATGTTTAAATTTATAAAACCAAATAAAAAGTTTAAACTATTTATTGATAAACGAATTTAACAATATTTCAATTGATTCAATAGTGTTTTAAAATAAAGAAATTCGTATTAGAATTATTCTAACATCAATTAAACTGAATTTAATTCAAAAAGGTTTAAAATAAAAACTTAAATTAACTAAAATGAAAGTTATTGCAAAAAATGTATGAGAATATATATATTTATATATTTTTTAACAATTAATTTATGATACAATAATTGAAGTATTGATTAAAAAACAAGCTCTAAATTGCAAAGCCTTTAACTCCAGACATCAGCTGAATATCTTCGCTGTGATTCCATTCGTTTCAAATAATTTTCTGCCTCTTGTTTTGATTTATTTCCTTCAATTTCAATAGTTTCCAAAATAATATCTCTCACTTCTCGCGCCATATTTCGAGCGTCACTAAAATTTAAATGAATTACGATTAAGGAAATTGTTTTGAAAAGATTTAGTTATTGAGAAAATAATAAAAGTCTACCCGCAGACATAGATGTGTCCATTCTTTTCTCCGATGACATCCCAAATCTCTTTTCTGTTTTGTTTCATAAGATGCGTAACATATACTTTGTGTTCCTGATCGCGAGAAAACGCAATATGGAGTTTAGTTAATGTTTTGTCGGCAACATATTTATTGAGCTCTTCTTCATATAGAAAATCTTCAGCTTTTTTCCTGCAACCAAAATATAAAATGGTGTCACCAACAGGTTTGTTCTGTTGTCTCAAATGCGATCTTTCTTGGATGAAGCCTCTGAAGGGCGCTAAACCAGTTCCGGGCCCTATCATAATAATAGGTGTTTGTGGTTTTGCAGGCAATCGAAACTGAGAACGACGTATAAAAATAGGCACTACTTCTTTGTGTCCGTTATCTGACGGCTCTTTAGTCTTCAACCAATTGGTTGCAACTCCTTTGTTAACTCGACCCGATTTGGTTTCATATTCAACTAAAACAGCAGTCAAATGAACGGAATCGGGATATAATTTAGAGGACGAAGATATAGAATAATAACGCGCCTGAAGTCTATGTAACAATTCGAGCAAATGATCCAAAGGAGGCTTAACTGATGGCAGATCTTCTAAAACATGAACTATACTTCGACAGCTTTTGATAATCCATTCAGAGTAGAGATGTTTTCCCTCTTCGGTCGGAGAACTAATAGTTTTCAAGAAATTTTTATGTTCTTCATTAGTCGTAAATTCAGAAATTTCTTTGAGAACATTAGTTCGGGGCGGATGTGTTATATCGACGTAATACGAAAGAGCAGTCCTATAAGTGGTCGGACACGGAAACGGATGCTTTTTAGAACTGTCTTCGTCCAAATTTTTCAAAGTGAAAACAGTGTCCAAATTTGTTTCAAGCAATGCTCCGATTTTTTCTACGAGAGACGAATCGTTTTTCGGATAAACTGCCACATGATCTCCAGATTCGTATCTTTAATAATAAAATTAGAAAGTTTTAGAATAAATATGAATTTTGAAATGAACAAAACAAAGATTTACCTTAATTTTGATCCACTAATTTCGAGTTCAATATGCATACAAGAACGCGGCCCTTTGTATAATTCTCGGTTCACCACAATTGGAGCCAAATAAGGATTCTTCGCGTCGTACGGACTGTTGCGAAAAATTATAACAAATTAATAATTAGAAAATGTATTTTTCTATGCGATCGAATGCTTACGGTTTTTGATTGATGAAAGAGTTGAGACGCGCGGCTTCGCCTCGAAAAACTTTTTCTTCAGGTAAGTCTTCGTGAACTGTTAATTCATACTGTCGTACATTCACATCTTCTCCAGTTTGTAAACCGAACTGTTCGCATACTGAAGACCAAAACTTTTCTTTCCAAGTGATAAAGTCTTCTTCAATACTGTAATTAATAGTAACGTAAGTCATTTCAATCTAGTATTAAAAGTCTCATATAATCAATACTTTGCATCGTCGTCTCCCATTCCGAGCTCATAAACTCTGGTAGCGCCTAATTCTTCAAGTCTAACGTCAAGATATTTGCCCATTTTGTTGTAGTGCTCATAAGTTTTATTTCCCAACGCAAATACCTTCAAAAAAAATTCAATCAGATTTTTGATTCATTTATAAATTGAAAGCTAAGTTTTTACAGAATATCGTAAACCAGACAAATCTGATCCTCCATTTTGTAGCCATTCGAAAAACTCTTGAGCGTTATCGGTAGGGTCGCCCTCACCATATGTTGCCATACAAAATATTGCTAAAGAATTCTCAATTTCTGAGAGTTTGCATAACTCTTCCATATCACACTCTTCGGGGTCGGCCACCATTGCTTTCATGCCATAACGATTCGCTTCTTTAGCGATTCGAGCAGCAAATTCTTCAGCCGTTCCGGTTTGTGATCCATAAAATACAACTATATTTCTGCCCTATTTTTCATTTAAAATTAAAATTTTTGAATTAAGAGTTGATCTATTTTTACAATAATATTAAAGGACTTACGCCTGACTTCATTTTGCTTATGAAACCCGATTCTGAGACACTTCGAGTCAATGTCGGCCTAATTATAATTTAATTAATTATGAGTTAAAATTGATATGAGTTTAATAGAAATCATATAAAACTGACTCAATTGAAAAAGTTTTTATAGAACTGGTGTCAAAATCTGATGATTTCTTTTTGCGGAGAAAAAGCCAATAAGAGCCCAAACCAATCAAACTCAAGACTATCGCATAGTCAACAACACTTAGATATGAAGACGGATTGTCTGCCATTTGTTCCATTTTTTCCAATTCTTAATTTGTCCCCAAATCAAAATCCGATTCTGTTTTTTATGACTAAAATTTTAATTAAATCGAAATTATTATTAATTAAATAAAAATTATTTTTAATTTAAGTTTAAAATTAACTGTCGATTAATAAATTAATTAATAATTTGTTTAATGTTTTAGAAAGTAATTTAAAACTAAAGTCAAATTTGAGCAAAATTTTTGTCTCTATTTGAATAAAATTATGGGAAAAGAATATTTTTAAGAAATTAGTCGACATTTTGTTCTCAAAATTAAGAAATTTTTTTTATAAATGAGAAGTAATTGAACGGAAACTTACAATTAATTTAAAATTTCCTTTAAAAATAACGATTTTTAACATAGATTTAAACTCAACGGAAATTACGAATCAATTGAACCAAAAATATATGAATAACAATTAAAACGATAAAAAAGTTGAATATTTTTAAAAATAATTATAAGTAAACGAAATAAATTTTAAAATTTAGTCGACTTGAGAGAATATAACCGCACTCAACCTTGAAATCAATTAAACTTATCTTTTGATTGATATTACTTTAAGCATAAAGCATTCAAATCTATAGCAAAATGGCTTTCAATCTATTGCTTACTATTAATAATATTTGACGTTAACTAACATTAAGTTTTATAAATGATTTTCACTTAAATTAAATAAATTTTAAATTTCATTACATTTATAGAAAAAGATTGAATTTTTATTTGAAAAAAAATATTTTTTTTCATTAATTTCTATCATTAAAGGGCCGAACATGTGATCGTTTATCAATAACATACAAGTTTTAAAAAACTTTTTTACTGCCAATGGCTCAAACTTTAAATTAATATTTAGATCAAAACTTACCAAAAAACAATAAAAAGAAAGTTTAAGTTTTTTAGTTATGAAAAAAGAGGAAAACTTTGCAAAAATTGAACAAATATTAAAAAAGCTTTTCCATAGGATTTATCAATAGTCGAAATGAATTGAAACAACTGATTGTCACTTAATTGTAAAAGCACTTAAAAACTAGTATTTCATAACTTATGTAATGATAGAGTAATGATTGTATTACAAACATGTGATGAGAGTTACATCATGTGATCCTATGGCGACTCAATCAAAACTTTATCGCAATCAGTGATGAACACAAATGCCATTTGAGTCTCATTTGACTGGTTTTGAAAAAAATTTCCTTTCTTTGGAAAGTATTGCAATTACTGCATAGGAATGAATAACTATTAAACTATATTATTCTCGTGTGAAACAAAATTTTGAAAAACATAATTGAAGTCAATCCAACCCTATCTAAAAGTAGATCAAAGTTTTTTAAACGCAAAATTCCTGTCATTTGAGGCGAAAGAAGTGAAAGCAATACATAAGCCTTGAGAGCTCGGGTCTTGTTTACTACTTAAATGAAAGCCAGTGTAGACCTAGTGTGGACCAGTTGAGCATTGGCTCAATGCCCATCACGAAAGAGTGACGTATTGCTATTCAGTTTAATATTCAACACGCAATAATAATATAAAATTGCGTTAATTCATCGTTTAGTTATTTGCCTATCAGTTCATACAAACAAATATTAACTTTTGATAAATGCTTTATCTTTATCTCCTAAATATGTCTCAATTTTTTTTAATTTAAATTTTATTTTACGTGATATGAATTATTTAAAATATCAAATTAATAATAAATTAATAAGTTTTTTATTAAAAGTTAATTTCCTTTTTCTGCGCAAACGTTTGAAGTCTTAAAACTTAATTAAAAAAAACTTTTTTTTAAATATTAAATGAGGAAATTTTAGTCTATTTTATTCAACCTTGAATTGAATCATAGCATAGCCTACTTTCCTAATCAATGACAAGTTCAACTGAATAATAATTTATATAAAAGTGCAATTCAAGTGCAACTCGCACTCAATTAGTACCAAATTGTTTATAACTTAATGTTCACTTTGAGTATTATTTGTCGTAACTTTTGATGCAATAAAAACAGCTTAACGTTAATTGTCAATTAGCGTAACTTTCGTTTATTTAAACTTAACTTCAATATAAAAGTTTTGTTACATTACTTATTGCTTTAAATCATTGAATAGATTATAAGGAATTAATTTGAATGAAAAAAAATCAAAAGAACTCAAATTAATAAATAATTAATAAATTGAAAAAATAGCTTAAAGAAAAAAACTACTGTTTTTCTAATTGAGTGAAATTTAATTATTTATAACTTATAAGTATTAGAAGAATAATCAAATGTTAACAAAAATTAAACAAAGAAATTAAACAAATACTCAAATTTATGTCTTAAATATGAATTTTGTTGTTCATTCAAATAAATAATTGTTAAGTTGAGGTATTTTCTCAAACAGTTTAAGTGACTCTGGATTCGCGATTGAATTCTTGTTCGCCACTTCTTTTCCATTGATAGTCATTTTGACGGCGACTTCGATTTTCTTACCATTAATAGTATACTAGGATTTAAAAGAATATTGTATTGAATGACATTTAAGACTCTAACGACTCACAGGTATATCAGAAATTTCAAGAATAACTGCCGGTACGTGTCTTGGAGATAGTTTTAACCTAATTTCTGATTTAATTTTGTCGACAACTTCTTTGCAAAACTGAAATCCATTTTCCATTTTCAAGAATAATACGACTCTTTCTTCATTCTTAGTGTTATACTGAGAAACGCAAACACTATCTTTTATTTCTTGAAAAGATTCTAAAATGCTATAAATTTCAGAACTGCCAAATCTGACTCCATTTGGATTGAGAGTTCCATCACTGCGTCCAAGCATTAAAATGCCGTTAGTTTTATTATCAATTAAGCAAAAGTCTCCGTGAGTCCAAATTCCTTCAAAAGTTTCTCTAATTTACTATTTTATACTATATGTTAATTTTGAACTTCAAAACTAATGATAATTAGAGAGCATTAAACCTTCATTTAGATTATATCTACGGCAGAGCTTTAATAAAATTATAAATTTCAATTTGAAGCGGCATTCAAGCTATTAATAAAAGGCTAATTTAATTTTGAATCACATTTCTAGCTTTTGAAAATTTCAATTTGTAGACGATTTGTATATTCTTCGACTTTAGTTACTCTCAATCTCTTAAAGATTTATTTTTAGTAAAGTAAAAGATACCTTTAAAATGAGAAAAATACGCCTTTTTATACTTCAATCCTTGCGGATCATTCCAAAACATGGTTGGCATCGAAGGAAATGGTTTAACGCAGACTAGTTCTCCTTTCGAACCCTTTACGGCAACACCTATTATACCGAAAATTTGTAAGTGTTCAAAAGCTTAATGTTATTTTAATATATTTGTAGATTTGTTAATTTCAAATTAATTCTTAATTAATTATTCAAATGGAGCGATACTCGTAATAGAGTATCAATGACTAGACGTGATATGAGTACTTGTAGTTTTTGTATGATTAAAGCTGAAATCACAAGATTCTCAATGAAAGTCAAATCATATAGAGTGGCGTCAGGCCAGAGAGGCGTAAACGCCAACAAGCGGTTTTAAAATTTTTCCCTTAAATATGTCTCTTAACTATTATTTAAATGATAGTAACTTTTGGTTAAATATTTAAATATATTGTTTTTGACAATTTTTATATTTTTGATTATTATTTATTATCAAATAAGTATTGCGCTTTAACTTTGTAAGCATTTTACTCATAACAGTGCGACGAACGATAAGCTTGTCTGGTCTGACGCCACACATATAATGCACGCATATAATAGTGAACCCAAGACAAGACTTACATTCTTATGCTCACAAATGAATGTAAGGCATTATATTATTGAAAATTTTTACCGAAAAGTAATAATACTACCGGTAATAATTGTGGCGAGAGAGGCTGCACCCCATCAACACCCATTTGGAGAACACTAATTATTCTAATGTAAATCTATACCTTTATCATTCCAACATTCAATAGCCATTCCTAAGTTTACAGATTGTATTTCTCCGGAATAAACAGGTATTGTTGGATTCTGTCCAGCAAAACAAGATATTATATCAGATCCACCAGAAATCGAACCGAGCAATAGATTTTGTTTAATCTTTGTATAAACGTATTCGTAAGATTTTGGTGTTAGAGGAGAACCCGTCGAAAGAATGGTGTGCAAAGTGTGCAATTTATGAGTTTTGATAGGAATGAGTCCCATTTCTTCCATCGTTTGAAGGCCTTTAGGGCTCGTGCCAAGAATTGTAATTCCAATTTGATCGATGAGGTCCCATAAAGTGTTTGGCGATGGCATAAAAGGAGAACCATCTGTCAAACAATTATTCCATTTTATCTTCAATGTTGTTTTATTGAATGCTTACCGTAAAGAACAATTGCAGCCCCAGTGGCCAGTGCAGAGACGAGCCAATTCCACATCATCCAACCCGTCTGCAAATTTGATTTAATCAATTAAATGTTTAGTTTAAACAATTGATAATAATATCAATTGTTATCAAGCATTTAATTACAGTTGTATAGAATAGAATTATATCATTGGAGTCCATATTCCCGTGTAATATATGTTCCTTTAAATGTTGTATTAAAGTTCCCTTCAACAGAAAACGAATTATTATTATAAATAGAATTGTGAGAGATTTTAGAATATTTTAAATTTCTATCTCTTATTCATCAATAAAGAAAATGTAAATTAAATGTTCAAAAGACTAGAATAATTTAGACTTAATTATAGTTTAACTCAATTAAAGTAAATTTAAATAAGCGTAAGATATCTAAGAAAAACCACTCAAACTTGGATTAAAAATAAAAATCTATTGTGATATTAAATATTATGGTCGAATTCGATAACTAAGGATTAATGGATGGATTGGTATGAATTTCAATTTTAAATTAGAACTTAAATATAGCTAAAAATACACTTTTTTATTAGAAAATTTAGTTCAATTTCTATTTATCTCTAAATCGTTAGACTTGCAATTAAGTCAAAAAATGAAGACATACTCCAACAGAATGTACTAAACATTTTGGTTCTCCAGTAGTTCCCGATGAGAAAAGAATGCATAAGGGGTGATTGAATGGAGCTTCAAAATAATTCAAAGGTATTCTATCATCCGATTCGGCTATGAATTCTTCTAAAGTACAACATTTTGAATCATTTTCTAATAATTCATTTAAATGGTCCTCATTTTGGTATTTATTCGAAGTTTTGAGCGGCGATATGACAACTTTTTCCAAACAATCGAGTGACTGAATGAGTTGAGATAATTTTTCTAAATGGTTGTGACGTTTGCCGTTATAGATAACTGCGTCGACGGAAAATAATAATTTAGGTTTTATTTGACGTAATCTTTCGTGGACTCCCTATTGGGTGAACGATATGATAATTAGAGCTTAATTGTGAATTGAGTCAATTGCAATTGCATACAGATATTCCGAAATCAGGTGATGTTGAACTCCAAATGGCTCCGATTACGGAAGTAGCTAGATATGCCTCAACTGCATCTCTTCCGTTTGGTAAATATCCTTTAATTTATAATAATTAAAGTTATTTGATTTTTTTTCAATAAAAGAAAAGTTTAGTGTTTAGTGCTATGAGTTTTATCGAATTTTTCAATGAATAATATTTGAAGCAGAATTTGTTTTCTGACTTTTTCTTTTACTTCAGGTTTCTATATCCTATAGATATACAGAATTCAATAGAAATAAAATGAAATCGAAGAAAGTTTTTTACATCAATTATTGATTTTTATCATTAGTAGTTTTTATGGCATTTATCTTCTTTTAAATTAATTTTTAGGTTAAAATTGATTTTTAAAACAAAATTTCATCTCTTTCTACTTTAATAGTTTTGGGTATTGCTAGTATTTGAAAAATAATTTTGGAACCAAATTAAACTTCACTAAAATCTTTCATTTGTAAGTTTAATAAATCAGTGTAAGTTTAAGTTTTCACTTAATAAATAGATAATAATGATAATAAGGATCACATCACAATTTTATTTCAAATTTATCCTTCACTTTATGTTTGAATAATTTGAATTAAGTTTTATAAAGAAGTAAGCGACAAACAATTTAAAACTTTCCAAATTCAAGAACAGTTTAGTCCGTATTGAATGACGTAATGAAAAGCAGGAAATCGATA
>JAQIWZ010000076.1:0-31504 GCA_034697245.1 Malaconothrus monodactylus | reverse complement strand
GTATTTTATACAAACATATAGAGTGACTGTTAAGTGAGTTGAATAGTTTAGGATACTTTGTGTGGTGATGTGCGAGTAGAAAATGGGCGTTTTATAACACTAAATGTTTACTTGAAAACCAACACACGCGACATTCATGAGTACAACATTCACTTAACACCACCAAAAGCTCGGCCTAAACGTTAAACGTTAGCTTTTTTACTTTTTTGGCACATACCGATTCACAACGCACACGAAAATAGATTTTGAGCCTCTGATCGCAGACACGCAACAATTAATGTAACTTTTAAAAACTGTAATGCGCTTCAATTAACGAATGGTATAGTATCGCGTCATTAAACAGTTACTATTTCTCAGTTAATCATTATATTTCAATTCTAAGAAAAGTGTTCAACTTATGAGAAAATAATAACTTTGAAAAAATTTTACTTTTTTTGGAACTCTTAATGCGAACTAACACACAAATAATTAAAGGTTAATTTAAGTCATTCTTCTTGTTAGTCATAAACTCTAAGATCCGTGAGAAATGCTTGAGTGAAATACTAATTTTCTCCAAATTCTTTTCATTTTTTAAAAGTGAAAAAAATAAAAACCTGCAAATAAAATGAAAAACCACTTTCTTATTATTATAAAAAAATAGATTTCGAGACCCAAATAGTTCACTTAATAGTAAGTTTCTTAAACTTAACCACAATTAGAGAAAACTAATTTATTAACTAATTATTTGTATCTTTGCTGGTAAGAGGCCCTCAATGGGTGGTCGAAATAGAGATCCCCTAAAATAAAAGCAGTGCCAAAAATAAAAATCCACAGAAAATAATATATATCTATAGAAAACATGTTGAGCTCATGATTCATAAATAAAATTATGAGATATCTTATATCTAATGATGTGGTCGAACAACATTGTAAACAATAATTTTAAGGGTCATATAATGAAAAGTTTTAGTTTCTTCTGACTTGAATTAGTATCAAAAGAATAAGAGTAAGAATAAGAAAGAAGAAAGAAGTTCTGATGATCAGTAAAAAAGCTTTACTGCTAAACGAGTAGAGCTTAGATAACGATATGGCCCAATACAGTGCGAATACTTTTTAAATAAGTTACTTATTATGGTTAGCAATCATTTGAGCAGTTTTTAAGTAATTTAAAAATTGTAAATACTAAATACTAAACCAGATTTGTTACGTAGGATATAATCATAATTTGTCTGCTCAATAAAAAAGCGGAGTCTTGTCTAATAATTTTTACTTTCAAAAATTGGGGCTCATAATAACCTAACTGTTGTTTGGAGTTAAACGACCTTTTCGGACATGAATCTTTTACCGGTTCAACTTATTCAAAGTTTATTTTGAACTTTCAAAATTTATAAGACTAAAGAAACATTTGAACAAATTCATTGAACAAATTCATTTTACTTGTGTATAAAGAAGAAAACTGTCATAATTTTTAGTTTTAATTTGTTTGCGTTTAACTCATACGTGCACTGCTCACTAATTTTGTTTTGTTTGACATTTATTTAAATTGAAATTTAAAATGACATTTAAAATGACATGTTTATTCTTACCTTGAAAGTAGCTTTTTGTCCTCAAGTAAGAAACACTTAATCGGAGTATTGAAAGTTTATCGAGTTTGGAGAGAACACTTTGTTCAAATGGGAGAAGACTGGCTAACATATCGAGCTCTGAATTAAGACGCTCTCTATGCCTTTTAGATGGATTTGATTTGGTTTGACCATCCTTTGGCTGAACACGAATACTGTAATACAATAGAATAAAACCATATGAATGATAAAAATTAATTACAATTTGTGCAAATAATGGGTGATCGATAGAGCGTGTACTCAATGTATTGTCAACTTTTACAATAGGATTTTGAAGGTTTTTGGGTTATCTACTGTTCTGACGCTAATATCTTCTAGTCTTCCTTTATATTTTGTGGTTTTGACTCGTTTTGTGGAAATGTGTGCAAAATTATAGCGAAAATGAAAATTTTTATTAATATAATTAAGAATATTTTCTCGCTCTAAATGTTTTCAAATAATTTACTTTAGCCTTTATTTCATAAGATATCAAATAATTGGAAAACTAGTAATAGTTATGTACTTTTGTTAGATAAAGATCGCTATGACTTTTAGGCCATTCAAGCCATGAGCCAATCGCAAAATATCCATATTTGGATTAAATGAAGATCTATAGATTGATATAACATATATTTCATTTGATAACTTGCGGACAAACACAATGAATTGCAATATTGAGACATTCACTGCATTATTAACTAAACTTTTTCATCACTGATTCACGCAACCAATAAGAAAGAAAAATAATACATCCCTTTTGCTGAGAGATTAAGACAGAAAGGAAAAGGACAGTCGGATTGGAGAGAAAAAGAGAGAGAAAGAGAGAGAGAGAGAGAGAGATTCAGGTATATATTTGTCCGCACGCATAGACCAAAACAGAAAGTGTATGATATACTCAATACACAGATGGAAAAAAGACTGTATTGCAAGAAATAGCATAAATTCTTATTTTCTATAAGGTTCAACACTGAATCACGCGATGTATTGCATGGACAGACAACCGGAGACAGTTTCTGGACACGACACGAAATTCAATTCAATCAAAAAATTGTTACATAAATAGATCTATATATCTTTTCTTGCGAGGATCACAATTTTTTATGAATAAGAAATTGATAGCATAAGCCCTCAATTGTCCACCGGTTGACTAATAATGCATTTATCTTCCAAAAACTTTAGTAAATTTGAGTCTACATCTGTTCAAGTTTTTTGACTGGTTATTTCATTGGGCCACACAGAGTGCACATTATTTCGGTATTTTATTCGTTTTCAGAAGCATTGAGCCTTTCAAAAGAAACCAAATCAAGCAAATAAATTATTAGTGTAAAAAACTGAGAAATAATATCATAGAAATCCATAAGTTATGGATTATATTGTATGACAAAAAAGCTTTAATTTTAAAAGAATTTCAATTTCAATCGAAACAGATGGCTTATCATTTACAAGTATGAGTGGCTTAATATTGATCATAAACAAAAAAAATTACTTTAATAGAAAGCGACCAAAAGAGGCAAATTTTATTGCAAACATAGTTATAAAATAATTGTTGTTTCGTTTTATTTATTTTTATTGCAATTAGCTTTCAGTGATGGACTGTAATTATTTTTCGTGTCCATCTAATTAAGAAAAGGGTTTCGCGACAAATTGAGGCAATAATTTGTGAGGTTGTCATTTCTCGCATGCGAACGCTTTTAGCAGTGGTCACATTTGGGAAATAAGTAGCCGTATATCACAACTGCTAATGTAATTAACATCCATATCATTATTGCTGTTCTTATTATGGTTTTAGTTTTAGTGAATTAGACACTAAAATGCTTAATCAGCTGAATAGTAGAGTTGGATAATATCGTTATAGAGCTAGTTTTCGGCGTAAATATAAGGCTTTCCTAAATATTAAAGTGAAAATACTCATACCTGTCGAAACTAGACTTAGAAAAATTAATGATTTTCGGCAGTGGTGGCCTCCGCTAATGACCTATTCAGCAAAGGGAGGTTTTTGTAGCCTAGCGTACAATTGGATAAGTCCCATAGAGTATTAGAGACAACTTTTAACACTATTGCAATACAAAACTGCCAAAAGGCCTTTAATATACTTCAAACTTTTTAATACAATGTAGTTTAAGTTATGTCCTAAGACTGGAGAATCATAGCAGAGAAATAAAAAACCACTCATTCACTGTCATTGCCGTAAGGCATCGGCCAAATGAATATTAAGCTATAGGCATTACCAAACTATCAGCTCATCTAAAAAAATGTTAGCAAAGCTGCTACTAACTTGTGAGTTACACAAGGGATTAAACAAAATACTACTGACTTTAATATCATATTAAAACCAAAATTAAGCGAAATGTAAAAAAATAACAAATATACGTAAAAGTGGACTTTTTTGCGTTAATTGGGCCATCAATTCATATCAATTTTAATGTTGGAAAAAATCTCCCAAATTCTAATTTAGCCGCAAAAACCCTAAGGATTCCTTAAGTATAAATAATTATTTATTGTTTTGGTTTACAAAAAGTACAAAAATTATCAAATTTTGTTCATTGCAATCGTTGTAATTTTTTAACAATGGTAATAATGATAATTGCATTTGAAAAACTTTAAATCATGAATCAAATGAAGTTTGATTTAGTTTCACTTGCAACTTTTGCTTTCATTTTCATAATTGAGGCTCTATTTGTTTTAAATGTGAAGTAATTGCTGGTTAATAGTCACATAAATTGATTATTACAGTTTTTCACAGATCTCTCATATCGATAAGATAGTGATTGCATATTATAGAAGATGGAATAGATTTAACAAATAAGTCGACCTTAACCTAAACCAATCTTAGTTGCAGTCGCGGTATAAGATCGCATGTTTAAGTTCGTTTAGTAGCAAAAAATAACAATTTGTATGGCGTTCATGTTTGCCGTAATATTGGAGGCATGCAATAGTAAAATTGATTTCTATTGATAAGCAAATTAGCACAAAAACAGCAGCACTAAAGCATAATAGAAAAGCTGTAGTTGTCTAATAGTTAGTAATACAGTATTGCGTAACACATAATACGAGTACAGGACTGTCTTTAGGTAGTTGGCAACCATTGCATGTTTGCGTGGTTCTACGATGTCCTGTAACACGACTGAGGACCAAACATGCGACACAAGGAGCCCACTATAAGTACAATATATATATTGTATTTATATATTTGGTGCATGCATAAAATGTTAGCATAAAATGTTAGCTTCAAAGCAAAGTTGAAACAGACACGAAACTTTGCCTTTCTCTCAAACATCTATAAAAACGAACAACTGACTCATTTACTCTCTCACAAAAATTTGACTCTCTCGTTAACTTTGATGCAAGTCGTTATGTCTGTGAGTCTCTGAAACATAACTTCATTTTCCGGCACTATTTTATAAACTGTATAAAACATGCAAGTCGTGAAAAGTTTGACTCAGTTTGCATCTAAAAATTAGAGTGTATGTTAATGTGAACTGTGCTTTTTTGAAATTTTTGTGGTTTCATACCGACTAAATATGAGATTAAACACAGTCATTACTACCAATGGCTATGGGAAAAGATAATTTGATTTCATCATTCACTATTTCGGATGTTTATATTGTTATTGAGGCTTTTGGTTAACAATCAGTGGTTGAGATACTCTATGTTTAAAGTGCAATGTCCTCAAACTAAACTCAACAGAGTATTGTTTAAATTTAAAATACAATTTGTCTGATGAGAAATACATTAAATTTATATAATCTAAAAGTATCCATCGATAAGGCTTTCACGATCATTATAATCATTATACATGACCACCAAGTCATCAGTGATGGATATGCAAAGTATTACTACAACAAACATTGCAACCGAAAGGTAAAAACCAAATAACTAAATGAATTTTATCACTAATACTAAGAGCTGAAAACAGAAATTAGTATTTAAACTGTAGTTGAGTGCTTTTAAATAGTAACTCTGATTCAGTGCCGGCGGCCTATCCCTGGGTTATTAAGAGGGGAAGATTGGACTATATCTACGGCTATGTGCCGGAACAGGTGATTCACATTCTTTACGAATGCCAAATATTCCTAATTTAAGTAATAACTAAAAGTGAAAAAGCAATCGATTTGACACTTGAACTTAGGCTTAATTGTCATTTCATGTCATTTCGTCTTCTTTATTAGGAAAGTCAAAAATATTTAATTCTTCAAAATATTTACTTTCTATCTTTATCTTTGTATGTATTGCGTATATTTCTCATCGAATTGGTTTCACTTAAATCATTTTTCAGTGGAATATTATTGCAATTTGAATCGTATTTATCTGATTATATGTTTGAAACAAAATTATGTGAAAATATTTCCACTAAGATTTTCAACTATTAAATTTACACAAAAATATAATGAGTGCCAATTCTATATTAAACCATTTTAATGGAAAAATTGTTTTAATTTACTAATAAAAAAAGATTTAATCGTAACTTTTTCCTCTTGTTAACTATAAATACAGATTTAGTCTTTGTTTATATAATTACTGTTAGTTTAAAGAAAGACTTTTTTCATTAAAATTAAAGCATAGCCTAAGAATAAATTTGTGAAATTAATTGACGCAATGAAATAAATAGAGAAATTATAATTGAAAGAGTGATGCGTACCTTTTACTATTTCTTCGTCTTCTTTTGGTGGCATACATAGTGCCCAAATGATTCATGATTCAAATGATGTGGTGAGTAATGGTCGAAGTGATGGAAGGGTTTTTTTCGAGCAAGTTGAATATTTACAACGATATCATCATATCATTTATTGGTGGCATCACATGTATATCAGGATTATTGAGGAATAATAATATTCGATGGAATACTAAATATAAAGAAGAGCACATACTTTAAGCTTAAATTTCACTGATTTTTTAAATGTCAAAGAACTTTAATCAAGAATCACATTTTTCCTTAAATTTTACAAGAATTCATTTAATAGGTATTTTGGCGGTAAATCAATAACAGAAAATTTTGTTTTTGGAAAAAATAGTCGAATCGAGCCTTTCATAATATTCAGCTTTACAGGTCTTAGTTTGAGGCTCTTTCCATTCTGGAATCATTTTCATTTTAATAACACATCTATAGCGTGCGAAACATGCTCTGAACATTTCATTTGAACGAAGCCCTCCTCAGTTACGCCTCGGAGTGCGTAACATCCAATCCTTGGCTCATTCTTGTTTCGACAAACGGGGGAAACAAAACTTTTTATCAAAGTTTTTTAGTAGTGTTAGCGCTCAACGCAATTCTCTTATGCCTTACTATCAAAACAGCTAAACCGAACGTAAAAAGAACAGAAAGAGAAAAAATCGTTACTTCTAGAGTCTAACTACACCTGCCGGTTATGAGACATGATATTATATAAGTTACCTGTATATACGTATACGATATATGATATGTTACACACTGTTCGTATTCATACGATATAACCAAACAAATACAATATTAGTATAAGAATATATTGCAAAGTACGGAATATGTGTTTATGTGTGCAAATAAAGTTATAGTATATAATGAAATTAATGAATTTCTGATATTGCAAACTATAATTAGGATTTTTATTCTTTGTGCGTATATTTTATTTTTTTCTTTTTTATTTTATAGATAATTATTAGGTTTGCCAAATGCATGTCAAGTGAAGCTAAAATATTTTAATAGTTTGTTTTATTAGTGAATGAATAATCATCTTTAGAGGTTGTATCGAAGCAATAATTATTGACAATAAATAGGAAATGAGCAAACTTTAAAACTACATTAAACTTGAATTTCACATAAGTTTTATTGCGCACAACTATATTTTTATTACGACAGGATATAGTATTTTATAGTATTTTATTTATTTGTTTTAAATGCGTGTAGTGTCTGTGCTGTCAGGATTTGATTGGATAAGTTTTCGTTCATTAGACACTATTCATATTCAATTTGAGATCAAGTTTGAGCATTTTTGTAAAATTGGTTAAACTGCAGAACTAATACTTTATTTTTACTTCTAAAATATTAAAATACGAATAGTTTAATGAAAAAAAATTGAAAGTTTTTAGTTTCTTATTTAACAAAAACTTGCTTAATAATAGCCAAGTACTTTAGAGGTAGTCAAAAAATATATCAAAATCAATTAATTATTTAGAAAAAAAAATTTGAAAATAATTTTTATGAGAGTGTTCATAATTTTTTTTATGTAGATTTTTTCTCTTCCCTCGAAGAAAGCTTCTCATTTAATTGTTAAGAAATAGAGAATTACGTTAAAAGAGTAAATATGTATTGTGTTATGTGCAAAACATTTGTTGTTCTAAGTATTTCTATTTGTGAGTTACACGTATCCAATTAAATAAATTATTTTCTTTTCAATTTATTTAGTTTTTGAACTGAAAATTTAAAAAATTGCACTCAATATATAGATTCTTTAATATTTTTCAAGAAGTGATAAAATTAAATAACTTATTAATATAAAGCTTGAAGTGAATGTGTAACGCGTAATAGTTTTCCCATCTATGATACTCTATTTATAGAGCAAAGCGCTGCCCGAAGAGGACTAACGACTTGGAAACAGTAATAAATTACAGTAGCATTTGATTACCTGTCAAGCCTGAGGGATCCTAAGAACTTTTTCAGTTTGTGGTAGACTTAATACGACGCTTGTGAAAAAAGTTGCGATTGAATAGGAAATATGAAGGCTTTGCTTTCAAACACTATTGATATACTATACAGTATCCTTTGGCACGAAAAAGTTACTATCAACGAGTAAAGCGTGCGCTAAAAAATTGGTTTCAGAAGCACTTATTCGCAATGTTTACTCATTGACATCTAAAAAACAAAAGTGTATTCTGTGCTGAGATTTAAGAAAGAATAAGCACTTGTTTGTATCATTTGACAAAATAGTTTATTTAATTGCATTAACTTTAAAGCTGACAACTTTAATTAATAACTAAAATTTTGCAGAAAAAGCTCCGGAAGTTATCTGTTTGTCAGAAACAATCTCTTGAAAGTTACTTTAGTGGTTCTCATGAAGCATAAACAATAAAGTAAAAATTTTGGCACAACTTTTGGAACCTTTTTTAGAAAAGGCAGTCAAAAACTACTAATATATCATGAATTAGTGGTATTAGCCTAAAGGCAACAAAAATAGTTAAACATTTGGGCATTATATGCAACTGAGTATTAATTTTTTTACTTCATGGTTGGTTGAAATCAAAGAGAACCCTCAAAAGCTTAAACTCTTAAGACTGGACTCCCAAATGACATTCAATTAAGAAGTTTATATAAAACTAGGAGTTATAGACTATAATTAAAATTATATGATATTGTGATAATAAATACGTCAAATTAAAAAACTGTATTTTCCGAGTATTAATTAATTTTCTCATTTATTTTATCAATTAATTAACATATTATTAAAAACAGTTATAATAAATTAATTGAAAAATTGAAAAACTTTACATTTAATCCATTTACAAAAGAGAGAACTACTCTCCAATTCATTCATATATGAAACCAAAACAATTCAAATTCTCATTTAACTTTAGGAAATCTCCCCAAATATTATTTCAAAAATCATTGAATAATATCTCATTCTTCACTTTAATTGCATTTTATATGAACTAACAGCTTATTTTCATTGAAGCGTAATTTTAATTTGAAATATCCCCTCATCCGATTAGATATTCATAAATTCGTAATTTCCAAGAGTCAAAAATGGGGTTTAGAATATTAAGTTAATTCAATTGACTGAATGAGAATGAGGTTGAAGTTTGTATTTAACTAATTCAAATGTCAGTTGAATTGAAAAAATTTAACATTTTCAATGTATACATAACTTAAGAGATTCAAAACATGGATTTCATTATAAATTTTTTACTTTTATAAATTATAAGCACAATTTTATTTCAATTAATTTAAAGCAATTTAAATGAATAATCTTTTATGCAGTTTAATTATTTTCAATTTCCATTTCTCCATATTTGCAATAAAAGTTTTAAATGAAAAAAAAATTCAATGTTTAACACTAGAAAAGCTCATATTATTTATATGATTACAATTCTCTCACTCATCCTATTCTATTGATATTCGAGGCCTAATGGCCTCTAACTCATAACAAAAAGTTGCTTTACTTATTCGTTAATTGGAAATAAAATTCAATCAGATTTGAGAGCAAATATCGTTAGAAGTTTGAGCCGTGAAAAAACAGAGGTCTTCTTAACACTCTTAAAACCCTAAAGTCTTTAGTGTTCAATTGTTATGTGAAAAGTTATTTTATGCAATAATGACACTATTCTAACTCAGATCCATTCAAAGTCAGTGGAGCGCTCAAAAAGACGGGAATAGATGATGACGAGAGGCACGAAAACTTTTTTGCACCGCTTTCTCATTTGTAAATATGTTAACTTTGAAAATACTTTTTTTCGATAAATAAGACTATAGATTATAGAATAATATATGAGTACTTTCTTTTAGCATTTATTTGAATATAAAGTATGTTTAGCATGTATGGCATGTATGGCATGTATAGCGAGGGTGTCTCCAAATTCTGCAATAATAATAATTTGGGAAAAAAGTAACATATTCTTAAAGTTAGGCCAAATAAACTCCACCCTCATTAACAATTTGCTCATATATTATTTGAGTGTGTCTTCCCCTACAAACTAATTACAGGTCTGCCTTTTATTTTTGTTTCAAATTTAATTTATTGCTTTTGATTAATTATTATTTTTTCTTTTCTGATGGTAAACAAGACTAAAGCGACAGTAAGTAATAAAGTTTTTTTCTTTTTTTTTCTAATCGTTATCTACGCTCGCGGGCATATTCTAATTCTAAATGAAGAACTAGATATGGATTACACTGTACTTTACTCGTGAGTTTTTGCCAAAACTTTTCATCAAAAAAGTCATAGTTTTAGATTGAGATAAGGACTCTAGTATTTTAAACTTAGGCCACAATCAATGCTACGCTCTTATCCCGATCTTGTTTCCTGTCATTATTGAACCGTGAGATGTATTGTAAGTTAGAAAAATATTGTTGATCTTATTTTATCATTAATTTACGGTCACATCTAATTACTCTTATGATGAAATGTTTGAACTTTAAACTATTTTCTTTAATTATTATAGCATTCTCATGAAATTTCATTTTTATATTCATCAATACTTAATAATTATTTGCTTTCCAACTTCTATTATATAAGAAATTTGACATTTGAGTCTTTTGTTAAAGTGCTTTTTTCAACTGTGTTTAGAATGAATCCAAAATTTATAATCTATAAACAATAGAAATTATTTGGATTTGGATTGGTAATGGAATTGATAATGGAATTGATAATGAGAGCACAAATATATTTATATTTTTGTTAACTGATTTTTGCAACTTATGCTATTGAGCTTCAGGTAACGGCCACTTCCTGACAGGAAGCAAAGAACGATAACCGGCTGCTAATATATTTTGCTGGTCAGGGAATCATTAACTATTCATTACATGCAGAAAACAGCACATGTGTCACACAGAGAAAGCAATAATCAGCCCAATGTTTCTAAAGAGATCAAAGACCCTCTTTTCATCTAAATTAAATTTAAAGGGCAAAAAAGGTAATTAAATTTGAGCATTCATTGTAGAAACCAAGTTATTTATTCGAAAATATAAATTAGTCTGAATTCAAAATTAATTTATAATCCAATATATCCTGAAGATTATTTATTTATTTTGAAATTTAGTTTTAAAAATTCTCATTAAAGGTTCAGTTTCGAAACAAAACTTTGATTAATAAGTTTCGTGAAAATTTATGCTTATATTTCACTTTAAGTATTTTGAAACTTATTCTGGACTTTAAATAATTGCAGGAATACAAACAATATTAAAAACAATACTTTGTGCAAAATTTCATAAATCAAAATTAAATAATTGATTAAATCTATTAATTTTTGTGCGAATTGTAAGAAAAAATTGATTCATAACATAGAAAGGATTAGAAAAATGGAAAATAAAATCAATAGAAATAATTTTATTGATTCGTATTATATGAAAGAGTAACAGTTTTATCAAGTGTTTATTAAAAAATTATTCCACGATTTGCAATAAGGAAAAGTTTAGCTATTTTTTCTTTCAAAACAGCAAACGAGCCTTAAAATAATAAAAATAACTTATAAAAAAATAAAAGTAAAAATACAAAACACATCTATTCATAAACAAACGACTTCGAATGAAATTGATTTTTAAAACGATTATTTTATAGTTTTAAAAGTTGAAGACTATTCCAATTTGAAAAGAAAACAGTTCATTAACTTTAAAAAGCTATTCAAATATTAAAAACATTTGCATAATATAACATATTCCGCATGTTTTATGTCACGAAATTCAAGAATTGCCTTTTATTCATACTTTGAAAAAGTATAGAAAATGACGATTCAATTTCCTTTAAATATCTAAATTACATTTTGGTTTTTTTAATTAAGTGGAAATGACGTTAAACACAGTTAATTTAAATATAAGTTATTCTTAAAATAAGTTTTTCTTATATTTACATTTTTTAGTTTCAATCAATTAATGGTCTTTTAGTACCAGAACTTATTTCATATCTATTAGTATTTTCTATAATATTTATCTTGTTTTTAGTTTTAATAAAGCTCTGATCATTTTTAATAACTGATGAAAAATTGAATTCGATTACTCAAATAAAAAGTATAATTTAGATGAAATTGTTGCTTAGTTGTGACAATTTCATGTTCAAAGTCTGTCTGTTCAATAAAATGAAAAGTCAAATATTCCACAAAATTTCAAACAGTTTCTATGAATTGAGGCCTATATTAGAAGTCGATGACTTGAGCCAAGGTTTGAAAACTTTGTGAGCAAAACTTTTTCAAGGAATAATATTTTTATGTAAGTCAATAGGAATACATCCTAAGGACGCGAAAGGAAAAAATTTGGTGAAAAGTCTATAATTTACGCGTTCGCATGCAAAGTATCACAAATACGAATAATACTCGAAATTGTCATAACTTTGACATAACCAACACAACTATTTATTATCGAATCAATCATAATCTTTGTTCTTTATGTTTACTTTTCAGCTCATTTCCTTTTGGCTTATATTTTTGCGCGATTTTTCAGTGACAGTACTCGCAATAATTGAGTGCGATCTTTACTTCTTGCATAAATAATTAAGTGTCAACGCAAGTGACATGTATGGGAAAATTACCATTCACTCTATTTAACTGTTGTCAAATTTAGACAACCATTCATTGTGTGGATTCATTCGAATAAAAAACGAAAGAAGAAATACTAGTATTAAAGACGAGACAACCTAAAAGTTGATGCTATGCCTGCTTTTATTTGATACCTAAGTTAACATTACATTCGTAATGAGTAAGTTTGTAAATATTGGTTTTGAGATATAGATCTAAATTACAAAATAAAATATAGTAATAAAGATATAATATTATTATATATAATAATGATATCAGAACAAAGATTTTAAGTAAAGGTTAAATATCAATAGTTTTTAAAGCTTTTAAAAATTTTTCAATAGAAATGAATCAATTTCTGATAACTATTAAAATTCATTAAATTTATAATTGTATAGAAACCATTACTCTTTATATGGCGCAAAATTTTTTCATTTCCATTAAGCATAAAATTAAATGAAAAAAACATATTTTAAGTCTGATATTAGTGCCAAAGTTTTAATTTACTTTAAAGTTAATGATTAATTTGACAAATATTTCATTATTTAAAGACTTAATAAGGGTATAAACTGATAACTTATACCACATGAAAAACAATAAAACTTATGTAAAAAAAGTTTTTATGGTCGAATTCAATTTAATTAACTGCAAAAGATTCGAATTTAGATTTGAGTTCATATCTCAACTAAATGTTGACATAAGACCAGAATATCCAACTGTTTGATCAGTGATAACATCTTCTCGAGCTCACATTAATACTATTGACTCGCAATTATTATTGACATCACTTTGTTGACCAACTCTCTCACTAAACTCTAATATATAAATGGCTATCAGGATTGCATGATTGTTGATAGTGAAGACCTCCCTTAAAGAGCACATTTCCTCCCCTTTTCTCACTTCACTTGTAAGCACTTTAAACGTCAAATTGCGTGCGAAACTCAGATCCTTTACTCAAAATTCTGCAATCGGCTACTGCCATGTGCTAACTCTACATGAAGTCCATCAGCTTTTAATACATTAAGAAGCATTTAAGTTCTTATTGACTCTCCAAAAATCTATTTTACACTAATTTCTTGAGTTTCGAAATAAATGAATGTATTGCCTTTTATGGATCTGGTAGAAATCAAATCCAAGTTGCGATTGTGTTGAGCAACACAAGTTTTTTACGACTAAAACACATAGTGGGAAATATCATAACTTAACAAATTAATAGATCAAAATATTGATCAAAATTCATACGTTTCGAGAATTTAAGATAAAATAAAAACTATTAGAATTGTTCTTTTGGATTTTTCATTACTACTTACTATTGAAAAGCACAAATTACTTCATACTTTTGTACTCTCACTCATAAGAGTACTCATACTAATCATCGCTTGTTTGCTTTGTATCATTTATCTATAGGTAAACTTCAAAATAACGATATTTTGATGTGAATTTAATGGCATTATTTTTGTTCAATTGGGTTTACAATATAATATATTATATACATACGAGTTTATCATATAGACTGTATAGTCTCTCAATTATATTTATTAATATTGACAGAATCTCTGATAATTTTATTTAGTGGAAATTTTTTAATCAAGAAAGTTATAAAAATTCATTCATTTGGTTATTGAATTTCATGTATTTAAACTTTAATAAATACTTTAAGAAGTTTTGCAATAATTGAAATGTTTTCGAAGCAATTTTCAAATATGATTAATTAAAGCTGCGGTTTGTAGTTTAATAGATTATCGGCCCTAAAATGTGGAAATATCTTAATTTTGATCCAAAGTTTAGTGAACTTTTTCACCAACTATTATTCAGGGTTTTATTCCATATAATTGCGCGATTAGAGTTTAAATGTATTTGAAAATTATTATTGCTGCTGGCTTTGAATGTCGGCAAAGGCTGCAAATATGCTTAACATATCTAACTCACAATTCAACACTCGACTCGACACAAGAAATCGGCGCAAATAAATTCAAGAAAAGCTAAAAGAGCTGCTATCAAAGGGCATGAAAGTTGCTTTGATTTACTGGAAGAGTCATTGAGGCTAACAATTTGCCAAATGGCTTGTTTTTTAAGCTGCGAACTACAAATATGTAATATGTTAGGCAATAGAGTTGAGTGACTGGAATGCCTCTCACTATTAAAGCAAAGGCATAATTTGTGCCCATTTTTGACGCCCATTCAAACTGTCAGAATCTTCATATCTTCATTTGGGCCATATATGATCTCACATCACTCAACTGCCACTACCCCGCCTCATAACCCTTCGTATTCATTAATTTGAAGAATTGAATTTCAAAGACATGCAACTCAAAAGAGAATAGATGTAATTACAAAAATTGTTGATTTCTCTTTTTGCGTTCTCTATCTCTCATTCTCTCCCTTAACAAAAGCAATAGTTTATTTTGGCATATCTTCAACAGTAAAGAAAAATAGTAGTCTGCGTTACTAACAGACATTTGAGTTCATAAATTCTGCGAGAAAACCATATCTGTTCTCAAAAGACTAAAGAAAGCCCTATTGAGACTGCAATAGCATAAGAAAAACTAGTGCTTATATAAGTTTAGCTATTATTATAATACAGTATTATGTATTATATTATGACCGGATAGGGAAAATGTTGTCATTATTGGCTTTTGTCATGCATACTGTTCTTAAAAGTGAAGTTTCGAACATATTTATACCTAATATGTGTATTGACTGCAGCAAAACTATTGCTACCGTGATTACTGTGAATCTTTCTTTCTCTCAGGCAAATCACTTCATTATTTATGCAAATATAGAGCTAAGAATTTTGCATATTTTGCATGCAATCAGCGAAAACAATTTTTAGTCTTTAATTTAGATTATATTGAGAATATTGATGAAAGTGAAGCACACTATTTATATTCGCAACAATAATAAACTTGCATTCATTTATAATATTATAATCTAAAGAAAGTAAGTTTTTGGTCGATGTCGTGCAATGAAAGAAAATGTGACATCACTTAATTAACATTCACATCACGATCTTGTAAAATGAAGCGAAACTGTTACAGTTTAGTATTCCTACAGAATAGTTCACTACCAATGTATAGATATTTCATTGAGATTTCATTTCAAACCAAATCAAATATCTTTCGTCTCACTCTAGCGTTAGCCTTAAAGCGATATTAAGGCCAAGAATGTTGGAAATGCTGAAGAAGTGACAACATTAGCAACATTTACATCTGTTTTGTTTTCCTATAAATATAAATCAGAGGTCAGAGTTGACATCGGAATTCTCTATCATTGAGTATTGGTTAGAAGCTATGGTAAAGAAGTGCTGCTAATGTGTGAAAACAAAACTTTTTGGATAATTTAGATAATTATAATGGCTTAATGGGGTGGGTATCATCACAACTTAATTCATCAGTATTATAGGCTCACCAGTGGGACGAACGCCGGTCGAGAGTGAGTCACTGAAAGAGATTGATTTCTTTCACTAAAGTCCTTATGACCCGCAATGTTGAGCGTATTGTCGAAGAGAATCTGAGTTTCACTGTTGATGATATTGTGGTTGTAAAAATTTAAAAGGTTTTATGAGGCGGAGTATGTCATGATTATGTTATAAAAGCAAAGTTCAACGTTAAGTCCTTCGCGATTGCAATATGATATAGAGCTCTATTATAAGCATCTGCACATAAAATAACATCTAATAATAAATTTGTTTTTTCCACATTAAGCTTAATTAGTACATTAGTACAGCTGCTTTTGATGGCGCGCTGTAATTAACTTTTGCCACCATTGAAGTTAATATTTTTGCTGAAGCTCTAATGCTGTTGCAGTATATACTCTGCGATCCCCTTTTAACTTATAATAATTGCTTCAAATTGAAAAATAATTCAAATATACCTTCTGCTTATTATAAAATAACTTCCGTATAAAAATAATCCATATCTTTAAAATAAAGTAAATTTTGAATTTGTCTTAAATAACTTAAAGCTTCATTTATTAATATTGCTTTGAGTCTAGTTCTAGTGGTCAATCTATTCTTTCATCAATTAGTTCTACATATTTGTAAAGTTAGTCTAAATTATTTGAACTAAACTTTATGTAAAACGTTATAATTCTATTTGAATGCATAAATTATTAATGTTATTATTAGTGATCATTTAGTCTGTCTGGAAATGCGATGAATCATAAAAAGTTGTTGTTTGACTTCTAATCATTAGAAATCAGTAGCATTTCATATTATATTATTTTTCATTTCTTGTCTCAATTTTTTAGGACACCTCAACACTAATGAGTAAATAGTCAGAAAAGAAAAATAAAATTTATTTATGAAAACAGTAATCTCTGCAAATGCCAAATACAGATATGTATATTTACCAAAAGTAAGAGATATATAATTATTCTTTACTATTTTTTATGAGAAAATCTGTTGACATATCAAAGCATATGTGAGAGACCTTTAGATGACACTGAGAACCTCATCCGGACTTAATAAATCTCCCTTAAAACTATGAGACACTATCAGCTGCACCTTAAATGATCAATTATTTTTAAAGATGTCAGAGACTCATCAGCCCTCAGGCGGTATAGGTTTTGCTGATTGTGCACAACTATATTGAGTGTTAACTTTACTTCTCAACCTTTTTATCGGTAGCTCATATCAACTGCAAAGTTAATCTCATATCAATGCAAGAAATAATTTTTTTAAAAAGTTAGAAGTCGTGAGAAAATAAATTGACAGATACGACAGGTCGGACTGACGAGTGAGACAGAAACCAAAAAATACATTAATGCTTCAATTTTTGCTTCAAATATCAAATACCAGAGCTAATACAAATAAAACTAATCAATTCATTCATTAGTTCTATTGAATTATTTAACTTTCAACAGATTTTCGAACACCTCTTATATACAATATGATATCTCGAAACTATCTATAACTTTCTTGTTTTAAATTTCTTAATCATCTTCTATAAAATGTATGGATTTTGATAAACTTGGGTGAAAATTAATAGTTTTTTTGTCTGAACAAAAATTTTAAAACATGAATTAACGTGTAACTGGCTTTTAACTGAATTATATGAAACATTTTGTTTCTCATCAATTTTTAGAGATTTGTCATATTTACGCTGTTAGGGTTCAAACTTAGGTTTTTGATTAAACGCAAATTAAAATCTTTATCAAATTTGATGATTAATGAATCAATTATGGAATAATTCTCTTACCCTTTTTTGAATGATTCTTAAGATACTTTTTCGCGTTAAAGTTCTAAACATTGCATTAAACAATACTAAACAATAATTGTATTTATTTATTACAAACGTTCAGTTGAAAGTTTTAATGATTTCAAATTATGATTATCTAATCTATGCTTCAAATGTGTTGAAATAACAGACTTCAAAAGCGTTTTACTAACGATTAGAACAAGATCTTATCAATATTTAGATAATATTAGAACTTGTTATATAAAGATCTATGAAAAGAGATACTTTGTTGTGCATTTGAGGCATTTCTAAATTGTGCAAAAATAAGGTCAAAGTTGCGCCAAAAAATAATGGTAAAAAACAATGAAAAAATTCCATATTTTTTCTTATTTTTTTACCATTTCTATTGAAAATAGAAGCAATAAGGGCTCATTCAAATATTGCCCGATCATTGGTGAGAGAGGATCAAGCAAAAGTTTGCAATAGTTATAGAAAGGACACGCAATTCAAATGTTGTGATCACAACAGATTTGTATCTCTATTTATGAAACATGCGAAAAATTGCGGCCAAAAATCTTGAGAATAAGTGCGACGAAAATTTTATATGAATTTTCTCTGTTGAAAATTAAGCATCTTTTTCAACAATAAGCCTGACGCTAAATTGTTGAAGTGATTCATAATTAATTTGATTACAGATATGCATGACTTTCCATTCAATTTGAAAAAAAGTGAAAATTGATAAAACTGTAAACGTGTTTTTTGCATTAGATGCTTATTATAGTATTACACAACACAATAATCTTATAACTTGATAAGTGCCTTAATCTTTCACATTAATTCATAAACTTATTAAATGCGTGATAATTTTTGACCTCAGAATGTGTTGTGTTTTCTTTCAAGTGATCGTTGAGGTGTGTCTCAATTTTAAAGGTGGTCACTAAAAAAGACACTCATTCTTATAATATTAATAAATAAAGTTATGGTTTGAATTTTGTTTTTTTTCTTAAATGAACTTTTGTTTTAAACTTAAGAACTGATTTCAGCCATGAAAGTAAATCTGACTAAAAATGCGTTAACTTAGAAATTAAACTTGAATAAGATCTGACGCATCAAAATTTGTAGCTTTTTATATTTTCCACAACAAACCTCAGAATTAGCCGAATTCTCATCCGGTATACGAGTCTTTGAAGTAAATATCATATATCATTAAAAACGAATTGACAACTTTAGAACATTTTTAGGCTTTGCTTTAGAGCAGCGTTAATACCGTATTTTGCGGCAAATAATATACTAAAATTAAAACTAGCAATTTTCTTAGTTGCTAGACTCTGACGGTACCAATTCATCTCAAATAAGCTCTAACTTTTTTGTGACAATGATTTATACAAGTGTTCCTCAATTGAAGGTACGCGTTCTGTATCACTAACTGGTGAGCGAATATGTCTTAACAGGTATTGAAAAATGATTGACAAATAATTTTTTACATAGTTCCACAAAATGAGAATAGATTTAAACGAACAGATGTCAAAATATTGAAAATTACTAATAAAGAAGAATTTGACAAATATTAACTCTGATGTTAAAGTTTTACGTGGATCTGAACCGATTAGATCTCATATAGATTAGATTCTGCGTAAGTTTATTGATAAAAACTTTAAACAAAACATTTTCCTTGACTTTTGCCAAGTTGTACGTACGGCCAAAAAAGTGTGAGAAACATTGACTTATACAATACCAATAGTGTCTCAAAATAGATTTGTTCTCATCTAATTTGAGAATTGAATTCAAAAGTTTTGCAGCAATACATTGAATGAATTTGGTCTAAACATAATAGTTTTTGGTAGTTATGATTTGAAAATATGCAAAAAATAGTTAAAAATGAGAGAATTGAATGGTCAGTGGAAGCGGCTGTTTAACTATTTTTTATTCATTTTAATCCTAATTTTCTCCATGAAAATCATACATAATATTGTAAAGAATAGGATATTAAGAAAAAAAAGTTGTCGGTTAGCTTCAAGGCAGGCGGGCATCCATTAGAAATCCATCCATCATTTGAATGATTGCTGGAGTGAATGCCGCCCCAAATATATTACTTTTGCTTTGCTTTCCCGCATTCAATACAGCAAAAAATAGGACCAACTTTAGTATACCTTTTATAAATATATTCTGTATATTCATGTGTTTGGTATAAAATAAACTTCTAGTCTCTTCTCAATTCCAGATTTGAACTCCTGAAACTTTGGGCAATTTATATAAACACGCAACAAATCCCGGTTAAAGCAACTCAAATGCTGCCAAATAACACTCTTGAAGTCATTTGTTTTCGCCACTGAGAAAAATAATGTGCAACTTTTTGCCTACTTTCACAGCTACTGATAATACGAAATGCACTATTAGTTATAGAAAACGCGGCATTCCTTTCGCATAGCCTTTTTTTATTTACTGTTATTTGAAGCTCAAAATTTGCTGCTTTTAGTTTTATGCAATATATCAAAAGTACTTGTTATGTAATTTTGTAGAGAATGAAAACATAGCAATCAAAGCTATTTTTTAGCGATCATCACACAATCCCAAGTGCTAGAGTTCCCGTAAGAATTGACCAAAACTAGCACAAAAATGTTACAAACACGCATTGCGCTCGTTTGCTTACATTAATATTACAAATACTCTTCTCATACATTGAAAACCTCATGTGCCTATAAATAATAAACGTTATGTAATGCGCTTTAAAGCATTATCAAAATCCATGTATACAGTTCTGTGCTGTGCATCACAAAGAACTTCATTATAAGCAGTCAAAAAATCTCCACTTTATAAGAGATTATGATATAATTATTTTTGAGGTGGATTTTATCAGATTTGAACTCAAATTGACTAACTATTGAATTGACTAATTATTAACTTGTTGTTTATTTGAAGACCAAATTCTGGTCAGAGCAAAAGCTACCCCTTCGAGCAATATAACTGTAACTTAAATTGCGTGCAGTAATTAAGGAGAGTTCGAAATAACAGTAGTTTTATGGCATAAGTAGTGAGTAGTATATAATTTTGATTATAATACTCTTACAATTTTTTATTCAAACTGCTTCTGTTATGATAGGACACAATGAGAGCACATGATTATAATTATGATTATTTGAACTAATATTCATAATTGTCACTTGTAATTACTTAAGAAAATCTACAGCTTATACTTTATTCCTTATTATAATGCAAGTAATATACAGAATAATATCTCTCTTCTAATGATATCCTATTAATATGCGCCTAATCAGAGGCCTATTACGCCCTTTTCCGTTTTCAAATTTGATATACTATATATTCTCAAAAATGATTGCTACAAATCCAATAAATCCATGGAAACAGAAATGCAACAAAACAATATTAAAGGTTAAAATTAAGGTGTTTTCCAATCGCCAAATTCATGAATATTATATAACTCTCATTGCAATCAAAAAAGAAGAATTTATAAATTCAGTTATTTATATATTTTTAATGTAGAATATCTTTTAAATCTCAACATATGTTATATTGAAATAAAATTCAACAGAAAACTAAAAACTTTGAAAAACTATTATTGCATTGAAAATAAAATCTTTTTTAAACATTTTTCTTTAACTGAAACATGAATTTTATGTTCTTTTTAAACGGGGAAAGAAATTAAAGATAAATTTGATAGTATTTCAAATATAAATAGCAATAAAGCAATGCATTCGATTAGATTTTATTAGAGTTCAAATCATTTAAACATAGAAATTATCAGAAATAACAGTTTTATTAAATACAGAGTATTGCATAAATATTCTATAATTTCATTTTCTCCTACTGAGGGTAATATCAATGATCTTTTTTAATGAAATCTATTCATTAATATCGAATACTCAATATTACTGATTGAAACAATTAAACTAAAATTAATGAATTTTAAAATTTGTATTGAACTGATTAAACAGTTTTTAAGTGAGAATAGGTATACTTTTGGAGAGAGTTGCCAACTTTGGTGGTCAATATTGGTGGCAAAATTTTCGCTAACCAGAAGGCGGTCTTGCATTTTATGTCTTCACATATCTTAAGCTTATTCTTATTCTTAATTGGTTACAATGAATTTCAATAATAATATTTGCGTACAATTGAGGCACAATAAACAATACTATAAAAGAGTCGTAAATGAAGAAAACTCATAAAACTAGAAGCAAACAGTTCAAAGAAGGAAACATTGCATTCCTTTTTAAACTGTAATAAAATATTTTGTAAATAAAAAATAATAATTACCGATTCAAACAATGCTATAAGTATTGTTGTAAAACTACGAAATACAGAAGTAATTTTAGTTCAGTGACAATTAATGAGTAATAAATGGATTTGATTACAAAGTTTATTACTATTGCTAAAAGAATACTCAAATTATGAATTTTAAGTACAATTCATTTCTCGTAAAATGTAATGCAAAGCAAAACTTATTAAATTGATGGTCATTCGAACGTAATAAATTGCGAGTATTATTCATTTTACTATTAAAAATAACTAACAGTTTAAAAATTGCAGCTGCGAACAATTTAATGAGACTCAACTCAAAGCTTACATACTTTTTAAATAGACTCAAATAAGAAAAAACTCAAGTTTAACTGTTTATAATTTGTAGTATTTGATTGCTGTTGTATTTCAACAATTTTGTTTCCTTTCACTTTCAGATCCTTATCAATGCTTTCATCCGGAGACTAATGGTTAAGCTATTAGACTGTGGCTGAAGACGAAGAATATACGAGTGTATAAATGACGATTCAAAGTTCTCAATAGTATTCAAAATACAAATGTACTGGTCTTCACATGAGGGGAGACTAAACTTTTTTTTATTTTCAATTATAAATAGAAACCAATTTATTATTATTATTATGAGAATAGTATTCGAATAGAGAAAACTGAATGTGTTGTCATCTATAAGTAATTTTAAAGTAAATGCTAACAATTATCCAAAATGTAAGCATTAATTAGAAGCAATTGCTATAATTTACAAATAGTTAGTATAAAAATAATCGCAATTTTGATTTTGTCTAATCATCAGTACTATAACTTTGTATTCATGAGGCCTCAAAAAGCGTTTTTTGGTTTTGCATTAAATACGATCGCTTACAGCCTTTAATCGCTTTGAGTAATTTTAGTAGAGAAATAAGTACAAAGACATACTCTCATTATCTCCATCTGCTTTTGCCTCAATTGGAAGGGAGGAGGAGATCAACCTCACAATAATATAACTATACTGTTTAACTTGACTTATAATCACACATTAGCCAAACTAAGAGCTAGTCATTAAAAATTATAAAAATTTCAAATTACAGAATACCATTTCTTAATATTAGAATATTTTTCCAATATTTTCGATATTTATCGATAAACTGTATGGTCAAAATTCTCTATCTTAATAATCAAATACATTTTTAAAGTTAATTTTTGAACTCCAAACTCATTTCATTTTGTACTGAATATAAATTATGTTATACTATATTTCCTATATGACTAATGCAAGAACGTTCAAAAGTAATATTGTTAAGAATTATCAATTATTTAGATTCAATCATCAATGGAATAAATCCTTAAAATTTAAATTTATTTTCAAATATTTAAATGATTAAATGTGAATTAAAAATTGTAATTTATAATGAGAAACCCAATGAATATACAGGTACTAAATAAATAAAATGAGAAAAACGCATTTGGTTGAATTTGATTTAAACAAACTTAATGGTAAATATTCATAAATTGAAGTCCTGGCGCGGATCTCTAGTTGTCATTTCGTGCAAAGAATCATTATCTAGAAAAGAGCAGAGTGTGTCTGAGGTGTTTTCATAATGGGTGGCAACTCAAGAGTCATCCAAATTATTTACAAAAGACTGCATTCAATTCAATTCTTCAATCAATTAGTTTTCAAACCTATTTTAATGGATTTGATAATCATTAGTCATCGATGGACACAAAATCCATTGATTTCCGTCCACTCCATTTTGTTACAGAAAAGTTTTAAAATCACAGTAAAAGAAGAAAGAAAAAGAGAGGATGAGTATAAAGAAGTAATTCTAATTTTATACGTTAAGTACTAAAGATATGGTGAATCGTAATTTTTGTTATGCCAATTACAGGTTACACAGTCTGGACTCAGCAATATTACAAATTACAGGTTTGCCATTAAGGCCACAAAAAGTATAACTGATTTCACTGAGAAAGTCTAGTTGAATAATCCTTTTAAACGTAGTCATACCTAATCTTATACCTCGTATAACTACTTGTAATACGTTCGCAGAAGCGATAAAATGAAAAATATGTAAAGTTCAGCCTTGAATTTAAGTTTAGAGAGACTGCTCTAAAAATGCGGCAATTAATTATTTAAGAAAAATATCAAAATCTTATCGCGATTCAGAGATAGCAAAAATTAAATTGAGTGGTCATTATTAATTGCGGTTAATTGTGACTCATTAATGTCTTGGGTTATCTGCTTTTTGAAGCAGAGAAAAAATGCGATTGGCTCAAGCTTACAATAAGAATCAAATTGAAGTGGGCCCATTATTTTTTCAACTTATCAAATTGGACCCACTCAGGAGAAGAATCAATGAATATCAAATAAAAAACAACGAATGGCTGCTTATTAATAATGTTAGGCAACCATAATAAGAGTTAGACTTTCATTCTCAAAGTTGACGCGAAAAAGTTTCACATTATTGATCAGTTATAGAATGAAAATTTCTAGTCTTGAAATACTATGTCTTAGCATTTGATTTGAGTTATAAAAGATCGATGCAAAAAAGAGAAAGAAATGAATAAAAATTGAAATAGCAGTAAAGTCAATAAGTGGCCAATGAATTTGATGCGCGAAATAATTATAATTTTAACGAAGATCAATGACGATAAGTGATAAATCAAATTATTTGATGGCCGACATATATGTTTAGTGGTTGCCTTTAGCTAGAATTGCATTAGCGCTTTACAATTTTAAATTTACATTGCATTGCATTATATTCATTGCTTTAATACACACAGTATAGTAACTAATAGATAAAGAAGTCATTTTTAAATTAAACTTAAGACTGAATTTAATGGAATTGACAAAAATGAATGCTAACTCAGAGACTCATTAGAGTACAGCATAAACTAAAAGACAAATAATACTCTATAGCGTAAGTTCATCTTCTAAAATAAGATTAAATTTTAGGCATTTAATATAAGTACTGGTGAAAAGATAAACTATAGCACGATTAAATATTTGTATTTCACAATTGCACAAAAAATTTCTTTTATAATAACATACATTATTTCCCAAAAATGTAACTCAAATTATAAATTACTATTTAATGAAAAAAAGATTTATTATAGATAATTGAGGCCTAATTGTATATTTTAAATGCTAAGTACGAGAGATAAAGAGAAGTAAATACGCGTAAAAGTAATAGTGTGTGGACTGAGAAATGGTACGAATTCTGTGGCAGTCTCGCAATATCTAGTTATGAGCTCTTGAAATGAATGATCTTTCAAATCATTTCAGTTTAACTCTCACTCCCACTTATCACGATTTTGATGTCTCTCCAAATGTTTCCCTTATTAACAACATATTGTTTACCAGAAATCAAAACACAAGTATAATGAATATGAGACTCAATTTTCTCTTATGTGAAAATCGGAACAAATAGCTATATGTATAATAATGAAAACTAATTCATTTAATTATCGGATTAAAAAGTTGATAAAAAATTGCACAAAAATAGTTGTAGTCATTACTTAATGAGAAAAGTGACCTCAAACTTGTAAGTCTAACTCCTAATAACTTTTACTAATAGTTTTGCTTTAATTGTGAATTGAAAAGAGGATTGCATGCTATTTCGTTAATGCATTTACTAGTAATAGCCTTAAGCACACTTTTTCAGTTAATTATTAGCAGTGCACATAAGTGTGAGATCACATAAAGTACATAAATAACAAACTTACCAGTCATACGATTGTTATCATCAAATTGATTAAATTGATAACAATCCAATCATTTAACTAATATATCATATGATAAAAGATGTAGTAATGAAACAAATGAAAGTCAAGATTTTAGCCTTATCTTTAAGACACATAAACTTATGTTTATTTCAAATAATTAATAAATAAAGAATGCAATGAAAAATTTGTTATATTTTGTACGGTATATTCCGTTTATGCACTTATATATCGTTATATTAATATTATTTTTCTCTTCCAATGCTGTGTATATGCATTGAATGGTGGGACGCAAAGGCGGTCTATGAATAGCAAATTATGCAAAATGCCTTTCACTCTATTGGTTAATAAAACATACAAAAGTAACGCCTAATAATCGATGAATTAAAATTTACTTTTACGAGTTTATATTCTTATGTCAAATGTGTTTCATATTTGGAAAAGCGGTCATTCATGCAAATGAAATAAATAGTGGGTTTTAGTTGAGTAATGAATTAGCGAATGCTTTCATTACAGTTAAAAGACTAATACATTGGGTTATGCATTGGAAAAGTAATACCGAACGAACATTAAATTATAATAGAGACCAAACGCGCACTAATAATAGCACACTATTGAGAGAATAAAGAGACCAGCGATTGGATAAAAACTTATTATTATTATAACTATTATGTTGTCAACCGAGAAATGGTGAACAGGAAAGGCATAGGAAAGGATGCTTCAAATATATACTCAAATAGTTAAATAGTCCACCTTTTCATTGCTTTACTATTATTATTATTATATTCATTGAAGATCTCATGAATCAAAACTAAGGTCCAGTTCGAGCCATTCATATGAAATAATACGAGTGAATGTTCGTGTATTCGCTTTAATGCTATCACGAAAGGGAAATAAAGCGTGCATTTTGTGATAATAAGTATTTGCATTTTCGTCTTTCTCATTGTAAATACAAGTATAACAATAATCTCAAAACACTACGAACATCAATGACAACATGTAATTGTTTTTTTGCTCTTTATATTATTTTATTTTCTTAAGGGAATGAGTGGTATATTATGGTCACAAAATCAAATTCACAAAATAATTTTTTTATTTTGTTGGCTACTGATTATTAATATTAACAAAGTATAAGTAGTTTAAGGATGTGCTCCACTGTGTAGAGTATCAAATATTACTTACCATTTAATATTTTGCGTGCGGCATAACTTTCACATATCTCGACACCAAACTGTGATCGTAATGCATGCGAACCATAACTACATACACAATATATTAGTATTTTATGTAATTCTAACATCACTTATCAGGTAATTGTCTTATTTAAAATCAGTTATTGTTTGGCGAAGATTTGTTTTTCGAAAAAAATTTTGATTAGTCGAAATTGGAAGCCTGCGAAATGAAAATTTTTCAAAAAAAATTGAAATATAATCGAAATTGAAAAGTGAAATAAATTGAATTGAATGCTGTAGAAAATGAAGCCAAATCAGACAATTCAAAAACTTTATAACTTTCATTCAAACGCGTAAAGAGATAAATATAAATATAATACAAATGTAAATTAATAAATGTTAAAAAATCCAAATTTAAAGTTGAATTGAAACAAAGTTTTTGATTAAAAGCAAAATTGATAACATCTTCATGTTTAATATGACCTTTTGATAATTCATGTTTTCTAAAGTTTTTTTAGATTATTCACAAAAAGTCAAGTTATTTATACAGTTTATACAGATATGATCGTATTTTTGATTAATCTAAAATTAAATTTAACCAAAAGTTAGAACATATACTCCGGATATACACATACAATATATGATGGTCTCAGTGCCGGAAATGAGTGCTATAACTCATTTACGCGTTGAGAATAATTCATATAAATATTCAAAAAAGTTTGAAAATTATAACATCTCTGAAAATAATATCACAGTGTGTCTCACTCTCTTTGAAGCGATTATTCGAGTAAAGGCGTGATAAAAGTTAATATTTCATAATGATTATTGTATTGATGCACTTCATGCAACATTGAAAACAGTGCAACGCTTCAAAATTCGACTCAATTCCCAAAAATGCAGAGATCCGAACATCAGATAATATAAGTATATTTGAGAAACTTATTCTATTAATTGAGAATAAAAGTGAATAGAAATTTGTTTGCAATTCGGTTACTTATTTAAAATATAGAATATTCATTCTTTTGACATATTGGTAATAAATTGGAAAATCTTTAAAATAACAAAAACTTTTAGCTCAAAATGAAGTAATTTTATCATTATATCAAAGTAGACAATAAAAATCATAGCTTGAGAACAAACCAAAATTAGGTGGTTTTCAATTGTGTGCAGAGTTGTTGTTGAAACTCATTACTTGGCGTAAATTACAGGGTGGAGATTAATTCGACAGGAAAAAGAATCGACTGCTAGTAGTTTTGCAAAAACATTACAATCATAAATGTATACTACGCTATGAGAGATGATAGAGAGTAAGAACCAGAGAGGAGAGAGAAAAAGAGAAGACACAGAGAATAATTACTAGCATTCAATATAATAACATTTTACCGATAGAACTCTATTTAGTAGTTACACATCAAACAAATTCCGAAATAGTCTAATGAATCACAATTTTTAAAGAAATTTTCATCATTTTAGTCAACTTTAATCTAAAATCGTATGTGAGTAAAACATTTATTGATTGTTTATTTGTTTTGAGGATTTATTTAGATTTTCTGATAAGTTCAAATTTCTAAATTTTTCTTAAAATTAATCTCTTATTTCTTCGACAGTTTGTTTCTAAAAAACAATTATAATTTTAAAATATCTTTTTTCAATCTTTTAGAGCAAAACTTAAGATATAAAAATTTAATTTATTGAAATTATAGTCAGAAAAAGTTATTTTAAAGGAGATTCAATTGATAAAATGAAAGCAAAGAATCAGAATCCAAAAAGGGTGGGTATCGATGACAAAAAATTTAGAACTATTATTAATAATAGAAGTGCATATCAAAGTCACTCTGGGAATTGACACTAACTGCAAAACATATAGAAGAGAGTTGGAAATGAAATGAAATTAAGGGCGAGGTATGAAATCAGTTTTGGCAATGCTTTGCTGTAGCAGTTGTTTTTGAGTTGCACTTTCAATTTTTCTCATCTCTCGTCTCTCTTTGCGATGGGCTGAGAATTTCATTTCTGTATCACTGTCTCTATGATTTTATCAATGAATCGTTCTTTCAATAATGTTGAACTAAAATATTCTCTATATTTGGTTTTGGCATAAAATTATATACTAAAACAGACTAACAGTACTGCTAACAAGACAAGCAAAGCCTATCAATTTGTGAAGCAATATCATCAATATCTGTTTTGTTTGATTGCAAAAAAAGCAGAAACAAGTAATAAGGATTGCGTGCAGTGCACAACGCATAACGCATTTTACCTAAACTTTTCCATCTATAATACAAGCCCTTAATTTGAGACCATTGGACCAAATGGCAATTTATTTACTGAATAATGGAATAAATATCATTATTTGCCTTTAAAGTAATAATGATCTGCATGTTATTGTCTTATTTGCATCAAATATATGTAACATTTATTTCTATATTCCTGTGTTTATAGTTTAATATAAACAATTTGCAGATCAAACAATTCTCCCATTGAGTCGATCACTAATTATCTAATGAAAAATATTAGTGCATTAGAGCTAAATAATTATTAGTTTAATATCAATTCTAACCGATTGTGTACTCATTGATCTTATTTTCTTTTTGAACTTTTGTAATAAAAAAATGCTATTTTAAGTGGTAAATGAGAAATCAAGTGGTTCATAAAGAAGCTTTGATATTCTGAAAGCTCACCCCAACTAGCCTTCGAATAGAGACAGGATAAAGACGTCAACTCAGAAAAGTATATACTCAAGCATTCTTTAGAAAAGAGAAAAATTAACATAAAATTCTATGTTTTGGTTATTAACTTGTTGGCAACAATAATATTAATAATGAAGATAATAATGAGTCCTCAAGTCTGGATAACAAGAAAAATGCATAAAAAGTTCAGGTCTACAATATTTCCTCAATAATTACTGCTATTTTGAAGATCTAGTGGTCATTCAATTATATCTCCGCCCCAATAATTGTAAAAGTAAATGTTTGCCATGAGTCCAATACGTAAAATATGTCCACCACTTATCGAGTGTTAGTACAAACGTTGTAAAAAACAAAACTTAATAATGATAGGGTTACTCAAAATGAAGTAATTTAATACAGGAAACGCATTAAAAATATTGAAACGTTAATTATTCTCCTCCAAGAATTATTTCAAATATTTTACGCATAAATAATATTCCAATTCGAAAACATTTTAAGCCTATATACAAAAGTACATTCGCATTATTGAACTCATATTTTTTCAACAATGAACTTCAAAAACTAAAGTATAAAAATTCATTTTTCAGTAATAAGTTTTTTCAAAAATTTAAAAATGTATCCATTAATTACATTTACAGTACAGAGAATTACATTCAATTGAAAATAAGAAGAGTTTTGAGTTATATGCAAAATGTTCAATTCATCATTCATTTAATTCTGCTAATCAAATTTGAATTCAATTTAATGGAAATGCAACAAATATGCAGAGGTAGGCACACAGACAGTAAAGACAAAACTACAATTTCAAAATTTATTTATTTTCTTTTCATTTTTTTTGTAAATTAATGATACATTGATAGTATTGTTGGTATCTTTAAAACGTGATGTTTGAAATTGGAATCTGTTTGATAGAAAGAAATAGAAGAATAATAATAAGAGAATCAGGTGTCACAATCTGATAGGACCTCCTATGAAATAAGCCGCAAAAAATTTCTCTCATTCATCAAACAAAGTGGCAAATGAGTTGCTCTCTGGCGCCATACGGGATACCAGACCTTTTCCAATCTTTGCAATAGTTATTTTTTCTTCTTCTTATTTTCTCTGCAGTTCTTTGCAATAATAAAAGTTAATTTTCAAATTTATCACAAGTGGCGTCAATATTATTTTAGTTATCAAATACTTAATTTGCCAAAAGTTATTTCTCTTCAAGTATATATTGACTGTTTTATTTATTTATTTATTTTTAAATATGATCTATGCTTAAAGTTCATGTTCTTATGAATTGAAATCACTTCGAAGATGAGCTCAGATTATGTTTAGATATTGGCAGTGCTGTAGCAAACATTTAGAGTTTGGGGGCACTGACAACACAAAAAATTTATTAAACCTAAGTTTTTATTGCCTACTCTTCAGAACCAAAACAAATTCAATAAAACTAGTGATATATAGCTTAAGACTAACAAGACTATGAATAAGACTAAGCGAAATAAAAATCACTTGTCTTAAGATTAAGACTAAAGAGGGAATGGTCTGACCGCTTACTTCAAGATTTCAAAAATATTTTCACGGCATGAAAGTCATGTCAGGTGATGAACAAAACGGCATATAAAAAATGCTGACCTCCAGTAGATCACAAGTTATGACCACTGTTATGACTAGTAATATACAAAAGGTATTGAATTTGGTAAAGTATTTTTACCCCTAAAATAATTGGGCTTTTTCTCAAAAGGTAT
>JAQIWZ010000075.1:0-31719 GCA_034697245.1 Malaconothrus monodactylus | reverse complement strand
TTTGCTATAAAAATTTCAAAACTAAAGAAAAGTTGCAATTCATAGTTCACTCCCCTTTTAAATGGGACACCCTGTATTGGTGTCAGTCTTCAAGTTTACTTATTTCGTTTCAGAGCAAGATTTTCTGTTCGACCTTAAATATTATAATTAAATAATTAATAAGTTTCTATAAATTAGAATAACATTAAAAATTATATCAAATTTTTGAATTTTTTTCATTGATATACTTAATTCTTTTTGAAGTTTCCCAGAGGTTCTTAATATTTTTATTTTAGGAATTATTCTGAAGGGAGAGAATTGAATTTCTGTTAAAAGGTTTGAATTTTAGTTATCCGCTAAAACTAAGATAAATTATATCCTTATTTACAATTTTAAACAGCAAAACATAATTAATAGTAGAGATAAATGTAATTTCAGAGCATTAACATCAACACGAATATAAATGTCAGTCTTTGACAATGTTTAGCTTTCATTTTGTTGGTATATTCTATATTCCTTCACTGATGGGTGGATTCCAGTCCATCAATTAAAGCGATCATTTTTTGGCATAAGGCCTAATGAGTTGCAAATGAATTCTATTATTTATGGAAATTTGCGACAAATGACCGAACGTCTCAAACAATGATAACTATAAGGTTAAGTGATGTCGTGCTATTTTAGTGTACTTTTTTATTTTATTTTTTGAATACTTAATTAAATTTATTCAATATTCAATCTATAATTACATTACATTTCGTGGTATTTGACCGAATATCCCGATAATGTAAGTTTTAAAAGTTCATTTCATAACAAACACATTCATTTCATATAATAATGAATATAATTTTGATTTTGTATTCAATTACAAATTTATTTGACAAAAACTTTAATTCGGTTATAATTATAAAAATATATTCTATAATATTTGGCGAAATGGGAAATAACATGAAAAATATTTGAGCTTAAATTCAAACTTTAAGCTCGAGAGAATTGGAAAGCATTTGCATTTTGCACTAATTGGATACGCTCTGCGATTATAGTCACAATAACTATTATAGTATTGTTAGTAAAAATTTTAGGTCCAAACGACCAAACATTCAATTGTCTGATCTTAAGTGCTTTAATATAACAACTCAACACATTCTCATTAATTTCTGAACATTAATATTGAATACGTTCAGTAAGACTGAAATAAAATCAAGAAAATATAAAGCATTCTATAAAATATCACTGCTATTCTGCTATTTCAGAAATTTTCAACTATCCGTTTTTGAGACTGAAAATATATATTCAATAGAAATATTTTAGAATATCCATAATTTTGTTTTTGAAATAAGACTCTATTCATTAATAACTGTTATATTCGATAAACTTTTTTTGCCATCAATTCAGAACTCTCGCGAGACCATTATTTCCCTTCTCTCTAATTTATACTAAACATTGTACAGAATAGTAAAACTTATTTTGATTTTAGTATTTTCAACAAAAATATACTTAAAATTGGTTCTACTCTTCATTGAATTTGAAAAAAATTGAATTTTTCAATTATATTAAGCTTTCGAGTAAAAATCTCATTATTTGTTTATTGAGTTAAAAATAGAGATTTTATTCTTTCTTCGGATCAATATATACCTCAAATCATTCAATAGAATCGCAAATCAAAAATTCTTTAATTTTGATTATATTGTTCTTTCATTTTATTATTATTATTATTATTATTATTATAAAACTTATATCAGTTAAAGCGAAATAGAAATACATATCTGGAAGTATTGGATTCGAAGCTATAATTTTGTAATACTTATATCTTACTTATGTTGTTAGCCTATGCTCACAATGTTGGGAACATTCAATAATTGGTAGAAAGCATGTCATAACATAAGCTCATTAAGTCATGTCATAGCGTTTAGTCAAGACAGACATCATTTTTATCTAAAAACTATAACCATTAACCTTATCAGACAGTACTTCTCTATAGAACATAATATGACATTAGTGTTACTTAATAGCATATTTTTGTACAACTAGTCTTCACTAAATATTGTATAAAATCACGTATCGTTTCAAAAACTCATGTCCAAAACTCATAAATAGAGCCCACTTTTTTCAATGATGAAAATGCTTAAATTAATTATTGCATAAAAGCATTATCATTAACTCTCAACTTTTAAGGGATGTAATTAGCAATTAGTGAATAGAATAGAATCAAACCCTTAATGCAAACCGGAGTATCAAATGTGATACAATTTCTAACCAAAAAGGGTTCATTAGCCAAACCAAAAATAACAAATTTGATATCATAAACATTAATTTTTGCTCAACACGCAATTTTAACTAATAAAACATCAATTCTAATAAATAGTCTGTTTGTATTATTAATATTTTATGAATTCATAATCTTTACCGATAAGTATTGACTGACAACTACCCATTAAATGTGAATCTCAACTTTCATAACGACTCATAGTTGTAGTCACAGAACCCTTTCTAAAGCAATACGACAAATAAACAATTGAATTTTGAGATACAAATTGAGATCAAAATGTGTCCATTGATTCGGGTAAAAAATTTAAAATTATGAGATATTTCTTAATTATTCGATTAAGGATTGAAATAAAGAAGAAACTGAAGAAACTTAAACTAAAGATAGGAGAATAGATTTTAATGCTCTCATGTCACAAAATATGAGCTAAAAAGACTGCATGGAATTTAATCAACTCAAGTATTATTAAATACGTCAAAAAATCAATTTTCGGATAAAAGCGAAGCAAAAACTAAATAAAATATTCAATGCATTGCCTTTAGAAAGAAAATAAAGAAAATCTACATTTTTAGGTTTATAACTGGCAAAGAAAAATCGTATGAAAGAAGCATTGATTGAAAAGTCGAAATTAGATTAAAGTTTAATATATCTTATTCAGTATAAGACTTATGAGCAAAATAGTAGTTCAAGTATTGAATTGTTTTTCGGTTCAACAATATTTCACAATTATGCTCGAGTTATTGATAACAAATAGTACTTATTATTATTTATTTAGATGAGAAATCATAGATAGAATGAAATATGTGGAAAAATATCTTTAATTTATGTGTTGTAAGGCATAGATATATTTTACTTAAGATATTGTTTTATGCGAATTAATATTAATATAATTATCGATTAGATCATTGCAAGCAATTTATTGTTGTTGATGTTCATCCAAATCGGATCAATTGTAACCATTAAATATGTTGTAATACAATAAATCAAAAGTTAGTATATATGTTGGTCACAGTGAGTGTCAGTCACGAATTACTGGAATTGCTCGGAAGCGGTTACACATCAATCATATTTTCATTTGGTTTCCGTTTTTGTCACAATTACAGACAAACTTTCCTGTTATAGCGTTACCAAACAGACAACCAAATAAAACACATTGAGATATTGAGCTCATCCAAAAGATCGAGATCTGATGTGTTTCTCTTTTTTTCTGATTTCGTTCAACTTTGTTGTGAGTATTATTTCCCGTTTCGACAATTATATATAACAATTCATTGAACCAACAAATTGATGATAATATATTCTCCAACAAAACTATTCTATGAGAAACATTAGGCGAGTTGGGAAAAGAATTTTTATATATAGACGAAGTTAGTCTCAACCCTATTGCTTAGAGGCATTGCAGTGCAATAGAGTAACAAAATCCCAAGAGTGAGAATGAGAGCAAAGCCGCACTACATAAATGACTTCAATCAGAACTATTAATAATAAAAGACACCGAAGTGCCAAACAGAATGTTTTTGTATTAACTATAATTATATGTGCCTCCCATTCACGTAAATGTTTTCTCGCGGCACTCACTCTTTGCTGTAAAAAATAGTCACAAAATCCAATGCCAAGAATGATGTTTTACTATTAGTTTTAAGTCGAGAGCATTAAAATAGTTTCTGTGTATAAACGGTAGTAAAGCCGAAGTTTACCATAACTTTTATGTGTCTGTCTAAACATTAGTCTTGCATCCAATTTGTTTCAATTTTGTGGTATTTTAGGCATACTTTTCGTCAGCAAACAAGTTTGCTCTCAACTCAATTCGATTCTTCTCTTATTTATTAGAACAGAAATACTAATGAAACTGTGTATCAATTCAATGACTTACAAATAAATAAATTCCGAATATTTAGAAATAAAGATTACAAGAAAAATATTATTGTCTTCAGAGCAAAGTCTGAATTCTTGAATTTGATGCGCTTCGAAATGACTTTTCATTTGATTGATATCTAGTTAAACATTTGGATAATATTAAATGAAACGACTTTCTCGTTTGTTGCGGTTTCTACTCATGAATTTTTATACAAAATAACTTAAATTTCACATTTAATTGAATAACTTTTGAGTAAAATAAATAACAATTTCGCATTCCTTTCAAACTATTTTGAGAATTTAAGGAAACTTTTTTTTATAAAAATAAAACTTGAAATTTGTCATTTGTCACAGCCTTAAATTCCGAAAAGAAATAAAATTTATCAACACTTAAAATTTCTAGAAATTTGACAAATTCTTATAAAAGAATTGATTTTAGATTATTATTACTATTATTTTTGATTTAATTCATTGAATAATTCGTATAATTTTTTGTTATTGATTTTTTATTAATAGCAGAAATATATGGCTCATTAATAATGATGAATCACATATTAAAAGAGGAGAAAAAATTAAAATCAGTTCAAAATTTATTATTGATTGGATGCTATTAATCATTTGTTATCTTAATTTTAATTTCTGATTTATTGGACCGAAAAATGAAGAATATGTCGAAAGCTTCCCTAATATTGTTCCACATATAAAAATATATTACTTATTATCAAAAATAGTGAGACTTTAAATGAAAAATAGTCAAACACTAATAAAACACGTCGAATAGCATAATATATCTGAAGCTTTACATAAATTTTAACATTTTTTCATTGTTTCCTTCAACTGAAATAATATTCAGCTTTTTATGAAAACAAATAATGACACTGAGAGAAGATTAATTCAAATTATGTTTGAATAATAGTGAAAACAGTGTAGAGCAGTCAAGGCTAGAATGAAGTTTCGTTATTATTCGATTAGTGCAAAGAAACGAACAATTTATTTTTTGTCAATCACTTAATTACATAAAGGTTTTTAAAGCGATGAAGAAATTGTTGTTTCATAAAAACGAGACAAATTTTAAGAAATTCTTTTTGTTTTATAGATAATCTATAATACGTAATAAACTCAAAGTAATTATAAAATACGAAACCTAACAAGTAAACGCTCGAGTTTTCCTCTCCTTGTTTTAAATACTGTATTTCATTCTATTATTATTTAAATCTACGCATTTTTTAATCGCATAATTTTTAATTCAAAATTTAAGTTTTAAAATGACTAACAGTAGACCAAAATTTATCTCCAAAAAAAAGAACAGAAAACCTGCTCTCGGCGAAAGTAAATAAGTTTTAAAAAGTTTGAAACGCATCAACACTGAGAAGAGCTAAGTTTGTCATTAAAGTTGTATTCAATCCAAATCCTAATTCGCTTGTGTTGAACGACTTCTTTCTTTATTATCTCGTGCAATGAATGCAATCTCCGGAGAAAACAGTCTTCTATTCGTGTATAACAATAAAAAAGTGCACACTTTTTCTCGCATCAGTGGCTTCAATATGTTTAAAAATACTTTGCGTTAACTCACTCTTGAGAAGTGTAATGAAAGCATAGCATAATCGCCGTCGATCTCAATCTCCAATCAATGTCAGGACATAAATATATTTTTTCTTCTTGTTGTTCAAACTGTGCTCTCTATTGTTTCCTCTTATTATAGCAATAACACATTCATTCTTATGCTTCAATATCAGTAAAGAACGAATAGATTGAGTCCATTCCCTCATTCCTTTTCAAAGAATATAACTTATGCCTATCTTATTATTATTCACGAATTATTCCGAATATCAAGAGAAAGGGATATTAAAGTTCTGTCGAATTGAAACAAAAAAAGCAGTAAAAACTGTTTCAGAAATAAATTTATTGAAAAAAAAAATTTATATAACTGAAAATTCAAGAGTCAATTCAAATTTTAAGTCGAGGTCATTCTAAACTATGAGTGAAAAAGATTTCAAATCAACTCTTTATGGAATAGAGTAGTTTTGAATAAATGTTAAAAAAATATGATAGTGATTGTCGTCCGTGCGCTCAACAATAATTTAAACTAAACCAAAAAATATTTTGTCATAACTCGTAAATAATTTGTTTGTTTTACTTACAATAAAATTGTCTTTAAGTAATATTATTGAAACTTTTATTGCTATTATGTTGATATCATTTATCACTAATATTATGAAATGTAAATAATTTTGGGCAAAAGGAATGAGAGGAAAGAATTCGCGTATTGTTCAGATTGAGAGCTAAACTTTTATCATAAAAAACAATAAGTGAAGCCATTAATTGAAGGACGCGAATACAATGCCGTAACCAAGTCTTCATTTTCAGCTTTAGGGCTGAGCGTAATGTTCGACCAATAAGTTTTAGTTTTATTTTATTTTTAAGTGTAAATAAAGACTTTTTTGCTTACAAACGATATAATATTTTGCAATCAAATTTTAATTTAAGCATTAAAAATGTTGGAAAAGAGTTTAGTCTATCCCAACATTTAGTTGTCTAAATACAATAATCTGAAAACATTTATACCTTCTTAGCCCATAGCTGGTTACAGCTCTGCTCAAATGTTTAAGCTATTTGTTTGTTAGAAAGTCTTATTTTTAAACACCAGTAAAACCTCATATATTCTAAGAATGAAATGCTGTATTAAGAATTAGAAGTCAAGCCTCTCTTTATTTAAAAGACTGTTTCTTTCGCATTCACTTTAAATTGAATTGAATTAAATTATAATTCAAAAGTGAACTCATAAAAATCGATACGTTCTAGAATTGGGTTTTTTACTTTTCTTTTCACTTATTATGTAAACTTGCAAAAAATCAATTTAACGCTAAATTGGATTAAATGAAATCAAAACTTTTATATGAAATCAATGAAACAGTCTTTAATGAGAGGAACTCTAAATATTTGATTCAATAAAACTTCTCATAAGCTTGAAGTTTACGTGATATGCAAATAAACTGTTAGTCAAACAACTTCTTGAATTAATTAGAGAGAAAAAGTGAGAGTGCAGTCAAAATATTGAAAACCTAACTTCATATCTCAGAATTTGAATGTTTAAAAAAATAATAAATTCATATTAACTTTAAGTTTCGTGATTGAGATTTATTTGAAAGAAATGAATTAAGTTTGTAATAATTAAAATATATTTGTTATGATAGAGAATAATTTGTCGAAAGAATGACATGAAGTGACATAATTCTCATTAAGTTTTGATAAAATTGAGTAAAACTACAGTAACTGTATATTTAAAATGAACGCATTTCCAAAATTAGGTGCACTTGACTTGCATTACATGAACGCTATATTCATAAGACATTGTGCTTCAAATATAATTAAGGTTAGAGTTGTATTCATCACTCATTATTATAAATAATGTTAAAAATTTAGTGACGCAGTTCTTTTATAATAAAATTAACTGTTTGTTTGCCAAATGATCTTAAAAAGAGCTTATTCTTGCTTTCACTGCATTATATAGTTTTTACTAAATACAAAATATGAAATTTATTTCTGAAGAATAATTAATTACGAAAATTATCCAATAAACGCATTCAGTTTATTTTAAATTTCAAACTCTAATTAATCAGCAATTCATTTAATTAACATTTCAATTAAAAATTTTTGTTTACTGTAGAGCTATAAAGAATAAGTTTAATACAAAATTATTTTGAAAAATAACAGTAATTTCGATGATTTATAACATTATATAAAATTTGTTCAATTAATTCATGTTCACACACTTTGACGCTATTTTGTGAAACGAAGTCAATAATTCCTATCTTTAATATAATTATCATTAGTAAAGAGAGGGAGAAAAAGATTGATAGAAATATTAAAAGATAGAAAAAAGAGATAAATTAATGTACGGGTTATGTTATGTCGATAAAGCAAAACATGAGGTGTGCCGACAATCGGTTCCCTAATATCGTCATTAAAGAGTATACCATAACTGGTCGACACGCTTAACATGTGTTGACTTATCTTTATTACAATTTTTACAGATGCTTTTCAAGTGACCTATAACTTGGTCATAGCCTTAGAAAACAAATGAAAAAATTGAAATACTATCAAATATTAAACTTAGAACACATTTTCAATATTAGAATAAGTAAATAATTTTTTATTAATGAAGAGGAGGAAATGAATTTGAAAAGTGGTTCAAAGAATTGGATATAAGTTTATAGAGAGAAACGGCTATTCTTTGTAGAATATTGAGTATTGCATGACTTGATAACATAAAAACGATTGTTTGGTCATTGAGAAGATTATAATACAATATAAAATAGTAGAATATAATAGAATATAAGACAAGCCCAAACTCTTATTCTTTGATCATCAATAACTTGACTATATTTTGCTCTAAAGGGCAGTACCAGTACTGGTACCTCACCTTTAATGGTCGAAATAATATCATTTGTTATCGATGTCGGTATTAGACTCATAAAACATTACTAGATATAAAAACATATGAAAAGACAGTAGAGTTACAACAAAATTATACTCTGAGACATTAAAAGTTGATATCGAAGTGATCATAATTTATATATAAAAGTAATACAACTAATCATCTGTCGTTACGGCCAATAGTGTATAAAAATAATAAATTTCCAAAAAGAAACTTTGTGTGATTCGGAATAATGATTGCAACCATTGAATGCTCAGCGATGGCCAACTGTCCGCATCTGGTAATTGTTGTAAAAGCATTTGAGTATAAATAAGTGTTGCCATCACTTTGATTAAGGTGTTCGCAGAAACTCCTATATATGAACCATAGGATTGTATGGATTGCTGTAATAATAAAAAGAAATGATAGCTTTGATAGAAATGATCAAAGATTTCTAATAATTGGGCGCAATAGTGGCTCATCTCAATGTGATGCTAGTCTTTTATTGTGATACCAGTATTAAGACATCAAACAGCGAGAAAGACACAAATAATAAGTTAGCGAAAGCCAATATAATATTGTGCGACAGCTTGACTTCTAACTCATACCATAACTATTGTAACCTTAGATATTGGTTCAAACATAGACTACTACCAAAACTTACTTACTTTAGCAGACGAGCAGAAGAACAAAATTGCATTTTTGCACAATTGCCAAATTTATTTCAATAATCATTCACTAACTTAAGTAGATTCTCCTAACTATACAAATACCTCACGAGTTAGTTTAATAATAAACAATTATTAGATAACTTTTCATAGCATTAGACATCAAAAATATAGTTATCGACCATTTCCAACTTTTTCGATTCCAATACAAACAAAGTAAGTGCAGTTCAAAGGCACCAATATTTCATTGATCAAAAAAATACGAATGGATGTCAATATAACTCTTAAGATTGATTAAGACGTATTTATTAGAATTACTTATAATTTATTCGACTCTTTTTTGCTCAAAATACCAAAAGCATTAACAACATTAAAAAAGTTGAGTAAATGTATTTAAAAAAAGAGTAAGATATCGATAAAATACTTACAATTAATAACAATTTATTATATTTTTGTTGAAAATGCAATTATGTCTTATATTTTAGTTTGATTATGAGAAAAATCGATTCACGATTCAATAGAAAACTAAAATATTCTTCAGATTGAAATGAAAGAGTAAAACGGGTTGAGTTAAAAATAAAACTTTTAAATTTGTCAAACTAAAAAACCGAAAATGTCTAAACGACACTTTGAAGCAATTATAAGCTCACATTATTAGCTCAATAGAATACAATTCAATACTATTATTCACGTTTAGTCAAATCGAATAATAGTTGCACTCAATCGCGCCCACAATTCAATTGTGCCTAACTTTCAATTCAATTGGTGATGAGCTGTATCTCTACTTCTAAGGTTGGTCTCATCTATTGTGCTAACTTTAATTGAATCTGTGTTCATATGACTCACAATGTCTCGTAGGCATCAATCATGACCAAAACTCTGATACATTTCAACAAAATGATGACTGACTCTCACATAATTTGCTGAGCCTTAAAATGCTCTATTGTATAGTTTTGTATTGTATTAGGTTTGCGAACATAAAAAAGTGAGATAGGGATAGAAGACCAAAGACTGACTGATATTATCGCAGTCTTCGTTATAGTAAGTTATATAATAATAGTAAATGTCTTAAACAATGAAAAAGTATCAAATGAAGGATTAGAATGAAGTAGTACTCAGTTTCTTACTTTATTTGATTGCTAGCATTTCACTTATAATAATGGAAACTGGATAACAATCTCATTAAGTTTTGAGACCCTATATTCATAGTCATATATTTTGCCAAAACTCCAAAGTTTAAAACTTGAATCATTTGAAAAAATTATTTTGTGAAAAATATAAAATAAAAGATATCTATCCATCCCTTTTAAAACTATAATTAAACATAACTTTCAAATCCTTGACATAAGATGTGCTAAATTATATTCAAGTTCAAGACATACAATATAAAGAAGTTATTTGTATATATATATAGAAAGCCTGAACTGAAAATTTGATGAAGAAAATCCTGCTGTGAAATTGGTTGGTTATGAAGAACTTCTTTTCAAAAGAAAACAGTGCTTTACTTCAGTAAAAATGAATCAATTTTTTGACGAGCAAACTCGTAAGCTTTGCAATAGATTATATTTGCTTTTGAAACAGAGAAGACTAACTCGTGAGTCATATTCTGCTAAGACAGCAAACTTGATATTTAATCCTGTCTTAAGTTTTTCTATTACTATTGTTTAACTTTAGAACTTTAAAAATGAAGTTCACTTAAAGTAAATGTACATAAAATAATAAAAGTTACAAAACGCGAGTAAGCAAAAAATCAAAATGTTTTATTGCTGATTACGCAAAGCCTTTATCCACATATTGATAGCAATGAATTGAGTGTTTTTACCTCATCGTCATTATAACAGTCATAATCAGTTTGATTGTGTTGTAGAAAATAGTGATCAATGAGCCACGAAAGCACACAAGTTATGCGTATTATTAATGCAAACCAGAACGTCATTCCGTAATGTTGTTTCGCCCAACGAAGTCCTTCACTCGCATACGCTGATAGACACACAAAAATTCAAAAAAAAGATTACACAAAATCACATCTAATAGTAATTTTCTAATTATTCTCTGTTAACGTATATTAACTAATTTGTTAAAGATATTGTAATTATGTAATTATTGAGTAACGCGTAATAAACATCAAAAGTTTAACTAATAATAATGTAATGAATTTCCTGAAGACTAAAAGTTTGGTTAAGAGAATAGATTGAAGAATATAAGTATCAAATAAATAGTATTCTATCAATTTAGTCGACAGGAAAATGATAGCAACTAAGCATTGAGCTCACCTGAGCTCACATCCGGTAATGACAATAATTGGTATATCAATGATTTTCCATCAGATGATATTCGAGTGTTTTCTAACCATTGCATTTGATTATATGAACTGAAACAAAATATAGAGTTTTATTGAATTTATTCAATAACTATTTAGTTAAAAAAAATAATTAAAATTTGAGATAAAATTGCATTTTACGACTGTTTAAGCATTAGATTTAAGAAATAATTGAGCTTTTTCTAGATTTACATCAATATAAACATTTTTTTATTGCTACGATTTCTAAGAGTCCGATCAGATCTGTTAACAATCGCTGTCGTGTTCAACACATTAAAAAAGTTAACTACGGATGTAATTTCGGTAATTTAGGGAATGAGAAGCACATAATGCAGTAATATAAGAGCAACCAATTGTATGTGATTGAGCTCAAGATGATTCAAAAACACAACCGATTGCAATAAATTGAGAAAAGTACCTATTTTTTGATACTGTGATAAATTGCAATCGTGTCATCCATTGTTATTTTGAACATTTCAATAATCTAACAATGAATTTAGTCGATATGAGTTGCCATTAAGGCAGCAATTTGTGAGCCTTAATATGAGCTTCACTCAAATGGTAAGTGACCAATAAATATAATAAATATTATTATTATCACCAAATACTCCGATAAGAGGGACTCAAATGTGTTGCAAAGTCTGGCATCAAATGTGCAAAGTATCGAATGCTTTATATGAATACTTATTTGATAAATGACATCAAAAAATTTTGCTTAAAATCAATTTTTTCGAAATGGAATATTTTATGTGAAACAGTGAATAGGCTCTCAATTTATTGAAAGTATACACGAGTTAATAATCACAAATTATATGGTTTAGAACTATATTCGCAATTTTAAACATTTCAACTCAATATTTTATGAAAATTTAGAAAAATTATTAAAAAATAAAAATCATAAAAGATTAAACTTTGTTAAAGATACAAAAGATGAAAGATTGAAAATTTGGAAATCTCACAAAAATTTTCGCTATTGTTCATTTTGAAATGTGAGTTCAACTCTGATTTGGATATAAGATTTGCAGAATCAGAAGTCATTTGCTTGACAAGTAATTTGAATAAGAGCTCAGACTTATTTGTGAATTCAAACCTATAATATCGTCAAATACTACAAATAGAAGTAATTTGAAAAACAAAAAACTATTTAAGCCTAGTTTCAAGAGAAGTAATTTCAGTCTAACTCAAAAATCGGAAGAGCTTCGCATACAGAGTATAATAACAAAGTATTATATCGGATATTATAGTTATACGCTTTTCGATTCTTAAGTTAGATAACTGGCAAACGAATGAGTACTGAATTTCCAATCATGAATTTCATCAAATAATTTAAATAAAATCCAGGAGCAGAGATTAAGATTTATGATAAGTTGGATTTGATTCGCAGTTAAATCATTTACAAAAATAGTATAGCTATGAATAGTATAAACATATCTATAGATTTATATCTTTAAAGAATTGATTATTGGTTTATTTAAAATAAAGTGAATATTCTTTTTCAAAAAGACCGAACAGATCTCGAGCTTGAGCTTAAAGAGTATGATTTAGATTAAGGGACACCCTTTATGATGTGGAAATGCACTGAACTTCAGATCAGAGCCTAGTTTGCAATGCGATCGAGTCTTGTGCCATATCTTTCTCAAAGGAAACTAATATTAAGCCAATATTGGGTGAAAGATAGCTGTAACGCGTGGACGCCCAACAAAAACGCAAAACCACATCAAATGTTTGTAAGCTATGAGATTCTGAGATGTGATTTCTTTCTTGTCTCGTCTCTTCTTTCCATCGTTCGCATAGAACCAAAAAAAGCGAGAGTGACTTTCGATTATTTCTTATCCCAGACTCGATCAGTCTCTGCTCCGATTCGTTATTCGCTACTGAAACTAAATTCACTTCGAGTAAAGGGAGTAAAGGAGAGATAAGAGACACACAAAGAGCGAAGCGAATCGCGCCTAACTTTGATGTTCTCTTACATCAAGCCTTTCCATTAGACATATATATACTGTATATTACATATGAGGCATTCGTTTTCACAGTCAGCTCACAATTTGATGTCAAAAATGTGAAATACTAAATAAGTGCATAACATGTATCGAAAATGAGAAAATTGAGACTTATTATTGAGATTGGATTGTATTAAGAGTTATATCGAATGTTCAGATGAACGAACAAAATGATCACTACATCCAAAGTAACTTTTTATCAGCTTTAGAAGCTATTATGTTTTTCTTATATGCCTCAACATTACTATACATTCACTTTCATTTTTTGCATGTTTTGTTATTGAAATTTCAAATTCTCGGACTCTAATCACTGACAAGTGTTACTTTCCGCTCAGATTAATACCAAATTGCAGTCGAAACTCAAATAATAAAGATTATTACAAATATTAAATCGATAAATGTAGAGAAAAGTAGAGAACAATAAATATGAAGCAAATTTCATTAAATTTACAATTCTATTAAACAATTTAAAAATTGCCACTTTTTGTGAAAATTAATGCTCCAATTCATGAGATTTACAAAAGATGTATTTTTACTCAACATTAAAAATTGTAATCAAAACTTGAAAAAACATTTTAAATTTGAAGATACACTTAATTCAAACTATCGATTTATTGGTGCTTATATTAAATCTTATGACATTAATTTTTTATGCGCAAAGTTTGTGAGAAATGAGTTTTTTTCCAAGTGAAATGTGCAAAACTTCCCAAAAGACCGACAATCAATATATGACACATTTAGAGGTCGATAATTAAAATTAATAACTGTGAGCTTAACGCAGGCCAAAGAAGGCGTTGAAAGAATCGCATAATTGGTTTTCATTGTACAACGTGTTAGAGAAAAGTTTCGAAGAACTTAACACTTAATACAAAGCAATTGATACAAAAAATGAATGAAAGGAATAATGAAGAAAATTAATTATTGGTAAACGAAGTAGTTTTACAGTATTAGAGTGTAGGCGGTCTTTAGTTTAAGCAATGTTTATGTCTCTTAAGTTAATGGGTTAACATTTGTTTCTCATTAATTTTTAAAAAGTTAAAACAAAGCAAACTATTATATGTATATATAGTGAAATCAAGTTGTTTTAATTAAAATTTTTTATTTGAGTGAAAAACTTAATTCGATAAATTTGAAGATTCGATAGAATTGAGATTTTTTTCTGTAATTAACGTATTTATTAGTAATTATAAGTAATAACAACAAAAGAGTTGTCGAAATATTTACTCAATTAAACTATTTAAGGCTTACTTTATGCACAAACATAAAAAATGAGACTTAAGTGAAAAAAAAACTTCATTATACATTTCGAGTCATCAATGAAAATACAAATGATTGCCTGGTAGTTATCCTCAAATGATTCACACAATACTATTTATTCGTGAGTATTCAGTAATTTTACTTTTAACAGAAACAATATGAAAATAAATTCACAAATTTGATTCATAAGTGATTTACAAGTAGTTTCTCAATCAAACACATGATTGTACTGTTTTTATATCAATAAATAAAATTGATATGCTATGAAAAAAATAGAAACTTATTTTGACTATTATTCGACTCATTGTTAGTAAAATTAAAATTAAATGCATAGAGATTTGGTTAAATTGTTTCCCAAACTTTTTATTAACTTATTTCATAAAACTTTTCTATTGTAATAAATATGTATTTGAGATAATGCTATAAATAATAGAATTAATGGTAAAACACCAAAAGTTACAATTGATAAGATGGCCAACAGTCCATAAAAATTTTAAAATTAAGACTAAATCGCAAAAATAAAATGTAGAAATGCTATTGTGCGAAATGGAGTGTAAATTGGCGTCAATCAGTGGCTATGATAAGGTTCTACTCATAATAAATGATCATTTGCTTTATGGTTCCTTTTTTACTGAGCTTTCGTTTTCGCTATCGTTTAAGTTTAGAGTCTCTTTAGAGTTGTCGTCACTTTTTAGTTGAAATACTTTAGCAAATCATAATTCTTGAGTAAAAATGAGAACTTGCATATAAGCAATTGATTGGGAACCAGTTGGCAATGACAGTTGCAGTCAGCAAGAAAATAAAATTAATTGAAAAGTCATGCAAGAAATAACGATGTATATGATGATAATGCAATAGTGCACTACGCACAACTATAGAGAAATTGCGAACATTTTCAGAAGCGAAACAAAACATCCATTAATCATTTTGCGATGCATGCAATGAAAAACTTTTTTCCCCTTCTTCTACAACTACTTCTAGTTTATGTATCCGTCGAACTGATTGGATAGAAGAGCACATCAACAGCAAGCATAACACTAACAATACTGTAGAACAACAACAACAACAAGTGTAAATTTAACTATTGATGCATTGATTTAAGAAAAGCGAGAGTGAGAGGGTTCGTAAGCGAAACTAAGATAGCAAAGAGCGGACAACTTTTACATTCGTGATATATTATATGCGACATTGACGCTAATGAACACTCATTTGTAACTGCGATCGAGCTTTTTTTATTTTCGCTACTCATTGCGCTATCATTGAGGAAAGAACTAAACGCAGAATCTATAAGAGAGTTGCACTCAATTTTTAGTATAATAGAAGTGATGCTTCAGTTTTTCGAACAAACAAATTGCTGTTTGAATTTCGAAAACATTACAAGAATTTTTACTGAACAGAACATTAAGTTTAATGAGAAGAGTGTAAAGAAACTCCATGTTTAACATTTTAAAAATTATAGCTTTTTATTTGATTACTATACAGAAAATATTGAATTCTGTCGAATCATAAGTAGAATAAATATTCAGTTAAGGAATATATATTTCAAATTTAAAACTTTTAATTTCAATTTCACAGTTGAAACAAGATTTTTGAGGGCTCAAAGCAGAAACAAAAATAATCACAACTCGAGCGAAACTATTGAAAAACAAGGAATGATTTTTATTTTATTTTTTAAACTCTGATTCTATAATAATCTATAAAGAGAGTATGGCATCAACAGGCCCTGAGATGTAGAGCATTTTGAAACGCAAAATATCGCATCTATAACTGTAACATAACATATAAGCGATCGAATATAATATTAAACTTTTTTTAAGCACAAACTTTTAATGGAAAAAGAGGCGCAATGATGGAAGAGGGGCTCAAATAAGGTTATTATAAATATGATGCACAACTATAGGCGCGGCTCTCAGTTGATTGCATATTGAGTTCTGATCGTGAACTGATTTATTCAGTTCAGTGCGAAATATCAAAACTTAATGCATGTGTTCGCTATTATTAGTGTATGGGATGATCAGACTATCAATACGGTAATGGACAGTGGAAATCAAACACGGATATTGTGGAGCGTTCACGTCAACTATGTTTAATTTACGTGTGGCTCTATCGTCTTCGATATGGCATCTCAAATAAGAACTATTTCGATGACGCCCTCGACTTCCTCTAATGCCTTAATGCATGCAAAAATTGTGCATTAAATCCATTAAGCACTAGACAATACAAGCAATGGGATGAGTCTAGAAATCATTTGCTATTCCATTCTTGGCTTTTTTAACCACCAGTTTCAGTATTGATAGAAAGGGGGATAAAACCTAAAATAATTTAACGGATTTAATACAAAAATAGTGGAGTGTCTTATTTGGTATAAAAATTAAATATTTTAAAAGTTTGATGATTTGGCAAAATTTTCATCATTATTCACTTTCTGGAAAAGACAATCTTCTCTCACACCCATTCATTACTATACACGCAAAATATTAGCTTAAATTGCTCTATAAATTATAACTAACTATCAATTATTAATAATTATATTAATTCAGAGCAAATATTCATGAAAAAAAGCCAAATTTTAGATCCATCTTAAATCCATTTTATTCTAGAACTTTTTCATTTAGTTTTTGTTTTTAAGGTCAAATGTCAAAAGTTTCAGTGAAAATATGTAAAAATAATTTGTTATTTCAAATGAACTGTGAATAATACAAGATTCAAATATATAACGAAATTGAAATCTAAAGAAAGCTGTTATTTGAAAGTGTCATTTCTGTTTTGTTCATTTATTAAAATTTTTAAATCTAAATATTAGTTAAAATTATAGGTTGAAGTCCAACCGAAAATATTATTAAAGTTAAGTTTGATTGAGTGTTCGTCCTTAATACTGAATCAATTCAAATTAAGCGCGAGTTTTATCAATTATTCTTATTCTTTAAATTCTTATTTCAAAATTTGAGTCCTTTTTATTGAGCTTTCTATTTAAAAGTTGATTTAAATTTGATGATATGAAAGGTCATTAGATTAATTGAATTAATTAGTTTCATAAAGGTTTTAACAATAGGGGTTCTCGAAAATTTGCTCATTTTATGCATTCAACCGACTATTATTTCACTAAACCATTAAAATGTCCGTCTATTCCAAGAGTCAATAGTTTAGGTGTAAATATCGAACTACTGACAAAATTAATGAAAGCTAACACGAATTCATTAATAATCTGATTAAATTTTCACCAATTTTTTAAAGAAACAAATTCAAATTTGAATTAAATTTTGAAGATATTAAGTCAAATAAAATTATCAAATCCAATACTTTCATATCGATAATCAATTTTTTGGGAAAGTGAAAAAATAAATGAGAAAAAACTGAAAGTGTTGGCAAAGGTTAAGAAAGTTTTTATGAATGATAAGACATTTGTCATAGTTTGCTGAAAGTATTGGCATAAGTTAGCATTTACCAAATCCTAGGCAATCAAGTGGCGAACACGGAATGCAATCAATTAATCAGTTCTTCCAAATGGTTGCAGTCAGCGAACTAAACAAAGTCATTGCAATCTATCATTTTGAGTGTCTCAAAGACACCACTGAACGAAATTAAGATGAAAATGAATGAAACTTATGCATCACTCAATTAAACTAATACTTTAATGCTTTGTAATTTTCATTCAATTTTGAAATAAATTAGATTTAGTAAATTCTCTCATGTTTCTGAAAAGTTGGTCCTTTAAAATAAATTATAACTTTTAAGCATAAAGTCTAACAAGTGATGAGAAATAAAACCTGTAAATGAGAAAATTTTAATTAGTTGTCTCAACAGCAAAGTTTTGATGTCAACGCCATTAAATTATATGTAATATAATTTAAAAATACGAAACACTTCAATAAAAGCTGATATTTGAAAAACTAAATCGAAAACCCACTTCAATATAATGTTAATGAATTTTAAATTAATGTAAATTCGCAAAAATTCTTTTTTTAAAATTTCAATTACATTAAACTACAATAAATTTAGTCTTCTATTTTAGAGAATGAGTAATAAAATAAAACATTTATGATAAATAAGTTAATTGCTAATATGTTATCATTTTTTTTATTAATCAATTAACAAAATATTCAGTGAATTATTTGATAAATTAGTGCGTGAGACGAATAAAGAGAAATATTGTGGAAAAACGTGAGATTTTATTATAAAATTCAATGAGACATAAGCTTTCACAATGAAATTTTCATGAAATAAGAGAAATTCATAGGAGAATGAATTAATTTATTTGATTAGTTCAAAAAATACATTTTAGAGATTTCATAAGTCTTAAGTTAATTATGAAAGTTTTCTGACACAATATTCATTATGAAAATATATTTCGTAATTTTTGTGCAATAAATTTCATTACAAAAAAAGTACATCAAATTATCGCCTCAGAGTCACGTTATTTTATGAATTTTAATGTCATTCATCATTAAAAGACACGCAAACTATTAAATTGATAGAAGACAAAGAAAAAAAAGTAAGTTAATTAAGTGAGGATCACAACATCGCTCTCTTTTCAGTGGAGAGCAAATCCATAGCTATGAAAAAATGGCAAAGAAGCGAAAAGAGAGCTGAGCTAATCATTATTCATTGCTTTCATTGAATTAACAATGAAATGACTAAACTTCTAACGCAAAGCTAAACTTATTTGTTAATACAATTCTATGAAATCGATGCTAAACTAGAGTTGAAATGGTATAAACTATTTGAATGTTTAACAAATAAATTATACAAATTATAACGTCAAAGATGTAGTCTAGAAATAAAAATCGCGAAATTCAATTACAAATATTATTCTGTATTGAATGAAACTCTTTCCTAACGAGATATAAGAGAAGATATCATAAAATCAATGAAAAATAATACACACTTCCCATATAACAAAGTAAAATCACAATATTTTTTATTCACCTGAAAACAAAACAAAAAAATATATAGCAATAGTTTAACAGATATTTAACATATTTTGAATGAACAATTTTGAAAGAATCCAGGGGCTATCTTAATGTTAATTGTTATACTTTTCTTTATTCAAATTTTGATAATTGAATTTCATGCAATTTTTCTAACATTTAATTTCTCTCAAGATTTCAACAGAAGAGACGTATTTTTCTTGAAGTGTGTAATTGAAAGCTCGAGAAAAAAGTTTTAATGATTTTAGATTTATAACAACCATGAGTTTCGAAATCCCTCTCTTCAAAATTAGTTAAATTGTAAAATTCGATCGAACTATTTTCGATATAGCCTTTGAAAGACTGGAAAAATACTATAAAAAATAACTGATACGAGAAATACAGAATAGATTTGGAAACACTTGGACTGAGTGTAGCCTTAATTCAATTTTAATGCCGAAGGACTCAAAAAGTTCAACAGAAAAAAAGTGAAAGAGAATGAATGACACAAAATGGTAATAAAAAAGAGGCAAAAGTGATGTAGGAGGAGAAAAAATGGGACAGAAAAATACAATTCTCAGTTCTCGTGAAATGATACGATTGTAATAGTAGTCAAATATAATTTTTGATATCACTATCATTGAAATCAAGAGATAAGAGGATATGAAGAATGGCGATAAAAAGTTAATGTTAGTTACATCTCGTACTCAATGGTTGCAAATCTTTGTGGAACAGGATAGGGAGGAGTTGCTCAAGACATTTGACTCACTATACCATTAGATCATATAAAACTTCAAGTAAACGGATTTCATATATGATGAGAGGAAAGACTTCGATTTTTGGCTCGACTCCAATCGATTGACAATCAGTTATATGAAAGCGATTTTTTCAAATCGATAGAATAAGAAACAAGAAAAGGATTCAATGAAGAGATAACACATAAAACTGGCATTATTTACAAGAATATAATACTTGTCTTTGTATCCAAAATATAAGTTAAAGTCAGTCAACTGCAACTATTTGAGCTTTCATTGTTAATGTCATATTTATAATTAAACACACCATTCAATAGATATGAAACTCTATAAGTTAGTTATTCGAGAACGAAAATTTTGTAATCATCTAAATCTGTAAACAATGAATCAAATATATTTTGTTATAATTCAATGAAATTGATATTTCAAGTTATGATTCTTTAAGAAAGTTTGTTAACAATTTTTAAAGAAAATTTATTTTTAAAATAAATGTAAAATAATATATGGAAAAAGTGTGGGTAAGGGTTATTTTGAGATTTATTCAATATATTAAAGGCTCTTCAAAAACAACTAAATTAATGTTGATATAAATTTGATTGATTTAATTTAGAAATTGTATAACAGGATGTAATTCGTTAAATGAGTTCGACTGTATTGTGACACTAACTTATTTGCTTATTTTCGTACTTTAGCGTTAACTTTAGATCTAGGATTAAGTTTTAAAGATTCAAAGAATGTGAGACATATGCAAACACACAAGCCTTTGAATGGAACTACATTTAAAATGTTTTTTTTAAGAATAAAAGCTTTCTCAGTACTTCTCTAACAACTAAAGTTTATTTGAGGACAACTAAAAATATTACTTAAAATCAGAGACGGCACAGCTTGTAGTGTGAATGCGATGGCGATAAACATCAATAGCGAAATGCACGCACTATAACAACACATGAACCACATGAATATCATTCACATGAACTCTTGACACAACTCAATGAACATCATTTTCAGCAACTTTTTCGTATCACTTTTGCCTCATGTAAATCTCTCTATTTTTTCTATCGAAATAACGAAAAACACTAAATTCTTTCTTCTTTTTTTATCGCAAGTTTCTTATGTGTAAATTCAAAAAAAGTAAAGTTAAGTGAGAAAAAAAGAGATGCAATTTTCGTATGTGTTGCTAAAAATTGTTGTTTACATCAAAAAGTGAATACAAGTTTCTCAACATCAATAGAAATACTGACAAATATAACTTATGAAATGAGTGCTTATTAACTATAGTATGATATGAGTTCAAATTTTTCACAAAACATTTTTCGGATTTCCAAACAAATCGAAGTGAAATAAAATATAGATATCTTATACGAAAACAACTGTAAAATAAGTAAAATTTAATGTCACACAGAAATAAATATTAAACAATCCGACTCTTATGAGAATAGCCTTAACAAGGAAAATACATTACACTTAACAACAACAACAAAGTAGAAAATATTGTGCGATAGCATTAAACAAATGAGATTAATTTGTTATCACAAATGCTGTCTTGAGAAAGTGCAGATAATTTAATTACTAAAACGTTAGAGCTGTTAATGTACAACAACTACTTTGTAGACAAATAATAAATCTGTTTTTACTAACACTCGACTCAATTTTCAATTGTTTTACACTCAATACTACTCTGTTCTGAAAATTAGACTTTAGCTTAAATAGACTTTTTCGATACCAAATATCGGCATTAAATCAATTTTGAAGCCTTAAACTTAAAATTGTTTGTTCGGAAAGAAAAAACTCAAATTTTGAACTTTTATAACTTACTGGAAAAATCGAAATCGAGTCAAAACTAAAATAAGCCCTATATTAAGAATTCAAAGACAAAGTCATTTAATAACTTGAACATTGGGTCAAACAAAAGAAATCAATAAATGTAAACAACAAAATGCTATTTTCTGATCAATTAATTCGGAAAAACAGTACTAAAAATAGCGAAATTATTGTATTCTCTTCGATCGAATTAATAATTCAAAAGTAAAGAGTAGGCTAACTCTCTCTTAGTTTAGTTAATCGTTTCGAAACTTTTACAGCACTTTCTATACAATTTTTTAAACAGATTCAAATTCATATTCAACTATAAGTAAAGCAAAAATTCATTTAAGATATGCGAACATTTTCATATTCTATGGATTAATTATTATTAATAACTTATTAATAAAGTCCTAATATTTTGCATTCAATTATATTTGAGTTCATTTAAAACTAAAATTCAACAGAAATGTAATGCTCTCTATTTCGATATAAGTTAAGCAAAATTTGTTAACAATTGATCATTAATTTGAATCAAATATATATTGACTTATAATCGAATTTTTTACTACAATTCAAACTCAAAACAATAATTAAAAACAGGAATCAAAGACTTCGAATACAGAAATGTGAAAGTTTTTGATCTTTTACATAAAATCCTATCATATATTAATGAGTTTTGAGCACAAGCGCGATATCTATTGGCGATTGCAGTCAAACCAATTAAAAAAAAGATTTAACATTTTATATAAAAATTATTTTTAAAATGTTCATTAAATACACGGAAAAAAACTTTTACAACGTTTCAAATTAAAAAAAAATATAGAATTGCCATAATTTAAATGTATTGAGATTCAGTTGAAAACAAAAACTGTATTCATAAAAATGACTGCTATTCGCGACAAAAGTGGATAACTATTGAAATAATGACATAAATATTGATATTCAATACTTTTTGTCATTTATTGATTCATTCAATATTAATCTAAAGTCAATATCAATCAAATGTATTTAAAAATAAACGAATAAAAAGTGAATTAATAAAAGTATTGATTAATTAATAAGAAAATAATGTCAACAAAAAGAAAGACATACGAAATGCTAATAAAATGTGGCCTTAAATTATCGGCGAATTGCGAAACAATTTGTAGCGCATGTTATTATTTGCATCAATTCTTTCGTCAATACGATTATCGACAATACGACACACTTCTAATGAGTGCGACCGCTATTTATTTGTCGGCAAAAGTACACGAAAATCAGTTCAAAATAAGAGATATTATTAATGTTTTCCATAAAACTATTCACAAAACGGAAGAGCTCTTAAATAATGAGCGCAAGTATTGGTCTCTCAGAGACTCTATTGTCGACTGCGAACTACTATTACTTCGAATGTTGAGATTCAGAGTTGAAATCGATTTACCACATCGTTATCTTGTATTCTATTTGAAATCAATCACTGATTGGATCGCAAACGAAGAAATGAGTCAAAAACTATCTAAAAGTTGTTGGGCTTTACTTAACGACTATTACTGTTTGGACGATAGAGTTGTCGACCAAAAGCCTAATCAAATCGCTATTGCGGTTATAGAGCTGTCGCTCCAATGTCTTAATTATAAGATCCCATTCAGTGACGAAGCATTCCTTTCATGGAATGAAGCCTTCGATGAATCGCTCACTGGAGAAGAATTGCAGACAATTGTCGGACAAATGATTAGTGTTTATGACGAACCACAAGAAAGTACGAGACATTCAGACTCTAGAAGTTATGTTCCGCAACATGTCTTCGATTATCGCAAAACTTCTCATTAATTGAGTCAATCGTTACTTAAATTATAATAACTTTCGAAATAGTTTCCAATTTAGCTCAAATATAATCTCATTTCTTATTTCATTTTTTTTATCAATTGTTATTTTAAATTTCAAACATATGAATAAACACTTACTTTGAGTATTGATTTTTGTTGTTATTTTCAATAATTGATAAATAAAGTGAAAGACTTGAGGCCAGAAATACAAGCGATGTGTCGGATATTATTCCTATTAATTAAACAATAAGTAATTGATATAAAATTTAAGTATATTTTGATTGTAATTAAAATTAATGAATGAATACCTTCTTCGACATAAATCGTTGCTATAATTAATATCACTTGAAATAAAATCAAAAGAACGGAAGCACTAAATGAAAGGAATAAATGATTAGCGATTCAATGGTTAAGAGAAGAATCAATTGATAACTAACTACGTGAAGACCACTGTCTCGGCGTTCATGAGTCCACTTCTTATGATAAAAAAAGCCAAAGAATAGCTGATTGTAGTGATTGTGAGCACAAACATTTTCATAATTAAACTTTTAGTTTCGTTATCATTGCTATGAATGACATCCGATAAGTAAAGTCCAAATTTATTAATAATACGAATCAATTGTTTTACTTCTATTAATATTATAAATGGTTCGCAATATTTAAGCGAAAAACTAAATAAACTTATGATAAAAGTCGGAATTATAACAAACGGTTGACTCAAAAGTATTATTAAAATAATTGAATTCAATATTTGAAGCAATGATTGCATTTCAATCTATAAATCAATTAATCATTTATTAGACAATAGTTTTTCATATTCTTTTCAATTATACCTTAAATAATGAATTAATAGCTCTTTGGATGAGATCACAAATTATGAAATAAATACAAATGACTAACGATTGGCGCAAAACTGTTTCGAAACCAAAAAAAGATGCGACAAATGGCCAAAAGAGTGCCATAAGAAGTGGTACTGAAGACAATACGCTCTCAAATGATATCGAAATCATTGTTTTGTTTGAAATCTTATTTTTTTAAGCAATTTTTTATTAAATAGAAATTCAAAACAGAAACAATAATATTAAGACATATGAGAAACATGTGATCAAAAGCGCCAATAATGCGATTGCACTCAAAGCTTATTAAATACAGAGTTATTGGCCTTTCAGTCAATATTCATAACCAAAAACTTGGATTCAATTAAAAATTTTCGATTTCAAAAGTTTACGTAACTTTGAATTTAATTCAAAAATTTTTAATTAAAACTAATTTAATGTTTGAATTTTGAGAACAAAATTAAAATTGATCTAAAAGTGAAATAAAAATGTTTTTATAGCGAACCAAAACTCAAACTTCATATCAATATCAATACAGAGATATAACATATAATTACTTTTCACAAAATTAATGAGTCATTAAGTGTTTGACAAAAGTGTTTCCACAGCAATCGTGAGTAAGATATCTTACAATATGTCATGTAATTGTATCTAAATTTGTGTTAAATTAATTGTACGCAAAATAAATTAATTTAAAATTAGAATTAAAAAATAATGACAACAAAAGACAGATTGCCTGAACTTAAAGCTGTAAGTCTGCAATAATTGACTTTTAATTCAAATTATTGATAAACTATTTAATAAATTAAGGTTATGTCTAACAAAAAACATAAGTCTAAGTCTTCAACAGTTGTTTCAATCGATGATAAAAACCAAAGTTTGGATCAATTTTTCGAAGAGGTATTAATTTATTATTAATTAATAAATTATGAATTAATTAATATTTATCTACAAAAAAGGTTCAATCGATTAAAGATATTATCGAAGAACTTAAAGAAAATGTTGAAGAAGTGAAAAAAGTTCAAAACTCTATATTATTTGCACAAAAAACTGATTATAGTATGGATTATAAGTTATTCAGCAATTTATTAATTATTTTGATTTAATTAAAATAGAGGTAAACCAAAAATTAGATGATTTGATGGCAAACACTAAAACCACTATAAAAAAGGCAAATGAGAAGATAAAAGGCATTCCAGTTTTTCATATTTTGCATTTAATTTTATTATTTATTTTTTTTTTAATTAATCAAATTATTTGATTTATAAAATTTGATAAATTTTTATAAATCTATAGCAATGGAGAGAAGTATTGAAGAAAGAGAAAAAACTAAATCATCCAATTCTGAACTTAGAATTCAAAGAACACAACATTCAATGCTATTTAAATTGTTTATCAATGTTTTGAGGGATTACAACGAATCTCAACTCAATTTTAAAACTAATTGTAAGACAAGAATCAGACGACAACTTGAAATAAGTAAGACTTTCAGAACAATAATTATAGAATGACTCGATTTCTTAGAAAAATTACTTCTAAACTAAAACTAATTCATTCAATCATTTAATGTAATATTCATTGAAATCGTTTGTTTTATTCAAAATAGTGGGTAAAGAGACAACTGAAGAAGAATTGGAAAATTTACTCGAAAGCGGTAATGAAGAAGTATTCGTTGAAGGGGTGAGCCATTAATTTCTTCGTTAGGTTTCAAATATTTAAATTAAAAAATGTATTATATTTTAGTTGATAACAGACACACAAACAGCAAAGCAAACTCTCGCAGATATTAATGCCCGCCATAAAGACATCATCAAAATTGAAAAATCTATTCAAGAATTATGTGATATGTTTATAGAATTGGGAACACTTGTGGAGGATCAGGTCTAAAAAAAATGTTTTGTCAAATTTGTAAACCATTACTCACTTAATTTTACATTTAAAAGGGAGACACAATAGATCGAATCGAGTTTCACGTATTAAATTCAAAGAATAAAATAGATTCAGGAAATGTAGAGATTGGAAAGGCCTTAAATTCACAGTCAAAGTCAAGAAAAGTGAGTTATCTTACAGTTTAATATTTCAATTATTACATCAATTTTTAATGAAAATATGATTTCTTATAAATTCTTATGATCTTATTTGCAGAGAAAGATTATTTTATTTGTTATTTTGCTTATCATTTTGATCGTATTTGTGATTTTTCTTGTTATGCAATTCTAATATATATTTTATAGAAGAGATATATTTGCACTCTTTCATAACTTTATTTTATTTAATACACTGTATTTCATTTGCACTCATATTCATTAATTAAGAAGTATTTCAATTCTTATTTGAAATCTGAATAATTTATTTAAAATAAAATATCATTTTGTGTTATTTATAAATTGTTATTCAAAAAACTTTAAATCTAATAAAGATTGTCCTAAAATTATATTCTCTTTCATTTAAAGATTAAAGTGATTTGTTTTTGAAAATTTAGAGAAATTGTTTTAATGTAATAATATTTAATTGAGTACTTAATGTGCGGCAGTTGTATTATTCGATTTGTGTTCCGTCTGACGACTAACAATAATGTTATTTCAAAGATAAAATTCTTTAATTATCAATATTTTTGCTCACGAGTCGACACTTAAGAAAGCAATTTTCAATTTATGTTTTATTCAGATTAAGGTCATATAAGAAGCCATGTGATTATCTTCAAAGCGACTCATCCAACGAAAATTATATTAATATCGATTTATATTTGGGTTAAGGCTGAATATCAATTTTTGCAATAGCTTTCGAACTATTGAGTGTTGCATAACTTCAAATATTCCAATTTGAATGCAATAAAATGTTTATCATTTAATCTCATTATGATTAGCACAAAAATAGTGGTTTCAATTTTTTCCACTAAAATACTATGAGATATAGTTTCAAATTGTAAATATTTTATAAGTTATACAATTTATTTGCATACAAAATAAGTTTCAAAAACTTGGCTTACTTAATATCATTACAAATATATGTTTAGTCGCGTATAGAAATGCATTTATTGCTCAACAATAATTATGATTCAGTTGTTTCATGTTTCAGAAAATACTGTTCGGTAAAAAAAAGGAATTAATGGATGTTATCAAAGGGTTTTCATCATTGAATTAGCGAATGACTCAACGACTATAATTATTTTACAATTTTTAATTCAAATAATGATTTAATTAATATGTTATTCGAATTTAAGAAAATAAGACAAATAGTTTGAAACATTGATCGCATTCAATGAAATATATAACTTATATCTCACATAAAGTCTCTCGCATTTTTAACTCTGTACTACGAAGAATCAATTGATCTTTGAATTTTCATTGTTTCGCTACACTATAGTCAGGCAACAGTCGATGTAATTGAACCTCAATTGTTGATTAGATAATTATTTTTTACGATCAAATATTTTTCAACATTGGTTATTATACTATCTTGAAAATAATAACTTAAAAAAAATAAAGCGATATAATTTTCGATCACGAGTAATAAGTTAATATCGTCTATTGTTTTGGCATTTTTAGTATTATCTTAAAAATTTGGTAGTGATTATCAATTCTAGTGATTAATTGGCACATAAGTATTAATTGTTTGCGATATATCAATAAAAATATTTTAACTCTAAAGCAAATGATATGAGAACTGATTTTAACTTTCAACTCAAAAATGGACGAAAAAGTAAGTGTTGGCTAAAGTAATTTTTTTTCTTTCATATTATATTAAAATGAAAATTAATCTTTTCTCCGGATATGATATGTAGAATGAGAAAAAATTACAAATATCAGGTCCGATAAATACAGTCAGCAGAACATTGAGTGATCAAGAAGAGCATTATAGTAAAGGGAGAGGACTTTCTTTGATATCTGCGACCGTATTCATTGTGGGTGAAGTGGCCGGTGGAGGAATCCTATCGCTGCCCAACGCTGTTGCTGGAGCTGGTAATAACTTTTGAAAAATAAACGCTCAAAACTTTCATAATTTATAGGTATCTCTCGATAATGTTTGAAATAATGCAATTTTTTAAGCACACCTTTCATTATAAGTTTTGATTTATAATAAATAAATAGAATTTGAAAATTGGACTTTGTTTAAGAACTATTTTCATTTATTGGAAGGTTGGGCTGGAGTTTTTCTAATTATTATCTGCTGTTTCAATGCTGGTATCGCTGGAATTTGTTTAGCGAAATCATGGCTTATATTAGAAGAAAGATATCCTGAATATAGAAAAGGTCTGAACAGAAAGCCATTCGCAACGATCGGATATCGAGCTTATGGAAAATGGATGAGGTTTTAGAAAATACATTCAATCTAATTGTTGGTCTTTTGCAATAATTATTAATTTTTGTTTTCATTTAAATAGTTTCACAGTTTCTGTTGCAATGAATGTGACCCGATTTGGTGCGAGTACCGTATTCTTATTGCTCACCGCAGGACTTCTCAAGACAGTGACCACAAGCTTTATAAATAATATAGGGATCTGTTCGTGGATACCAATAGTTGGGGCTCTTTTAACACCTCTTATGTGGTTGGGATCGCCCGCAGATTTCTGGCCCGCGGCATATTCTGCTATGATTTCGACAGTTGTCGGAAGTTTTCTACTAATAATTAACATAATAAAAGAATCTCCGGATCACATCCATAGCGCCACTTATCCTGCGCCTACCTTCGAAAAATTTTTTCTCTCATTTGGAAACATATTATTTGCTTTCGGCGGCGCGTCAGCCTTTCCTAATTTTCAGAATGACATGAGAGAAAAGGAAAAATTTCCTAAAGCTGTCACTTTTGGCTTCATTGGTAATAAATATTTAAATTTATTTGTTTAAGAACTTAATTAATTTAAAAAATATGAATAGAACCAAAAATGACAGACCGCCAAAAACAAATAAATAATTGATTTTATTTATTTGAAACTCGATTCTGAATAAATCTAATTTTTCACAACAGATCTTTTCAAAATCCTAATAAATGAAAATATTTTTTGAAAGGACTTTTGTTACTCTATGTGCCCGTATCTGCCGGTGGATATGCCGTCTATGGAAGTGATGTTAAATCGAATATTATAGATAGTTTGGGCAGTAGTACTCTCGTAACAGTAATTGAGTGCTGTTTTGTGGTTCATTGTTTCTTCGCTTTTCTCATTATTATAAATCCCGTTCTGTTGGAAATCGAAGAGTTGCTCCAAATACCAAAAAGTTAATCAAATAATCAAATAGCTAATAGCTTTCAATTTAATTGATTAAATTCAAAAATTTTGAAGGATTCAATTGGAAAAGATGTCTCTTTCGCACTCTATTAATGGTTTCTCTTATATTCACTGCTGAAACAGTGCCAGCATTTGGCAAAATATTAGATCTAATCGGAGGTTCAACTGTCACTTTGATGGCATTCATAATGCCTCCCGCTTTCTATTTCAAGCTATGTTCGGATAGAAGCGAACGTTGGCCTCAAAGGTATATCGATTTTTCGAATAATTGCAATTTTATGATTAAATTTGACGATTAAATATTTAGGTCAATACCAATCTATCTCAAAGTGATTCTCATACAAATAGCATTGGTTGGAGTGATCGGTGGCATTGCTTCTACTTATTCCTCAATAGAGTCGTGGATAAAGTCTTCAGTTTTAGATCCTCCTTGTTACGTCAGGAGCACAAATAATACTTCATTCTAATTGAATCTTTTATTTGCCTTAATTCATAAGGTCTCCCAACGCGTCATCAAATATGACTCGAACTTTCTTCAAAGTTTGTCGAACTTTCTTTTACTCACATTCAAGAAGAATTCATTCTCCAGAAGTCAATTCACTCGATTAACTTGAAAATTAAAATTAAATAATTTGATAATTTTTATCTTCATTCAAATAACAGAAACTTGAATTTTATTATTTATTAAATTCAAATTTTTAAAATTTAATTCCAATGATTATATATATAAATAGTATAAAGAAATAGTGTTTTCGATAAAATAAAGAGTTTGTAAAAATTATATGTTTAACGTAAAATAATTGAGACTCAACTCTAGTAAAAATTTGATTATCGAAACAATTTGCACTCAAAATACAGGTAGTCTAATGTTACCTAAATTTAGTGCAATTAAGTTCACTATCATCAAACTTTTAACTGAGCACATGAATCATTTGAAATTATTTCCTCATTTAATCTGACAACCAGAAATCAAATGTCTCAATTTAGAAAATAATTATGATAAGGGACTTATGATAATTCGAAGTGTATTCACAAAACTCGATACAAATAGCTTGAGTTTGAGCTGACTCGAGGTATAAACTAAGCTTTTGATAAATTAAAGAAATTCTATTTTAGGACTGATTCACAATCACATGACATTATGCAGTTCTTAAGTCGGAATCATAAAAGTTGCGAAAATGTGCGCCACAACTTCGAAGTCAAAGAAAAAAAATTTACATTTCAAATTACTGAAAAATCTCGGATCCAAAGAGTTTATCCTAGAATATCCGGCTCATCGATAACGCATTTATTTGTAGTTAATTTATAATAATGTCGATGAATAATAGAATTTTGCCATTAAGTTTGATTTCATTTATAAACAAATTAATATTATCAAAAGTTAATCTTAAGAACAGTTGAGATGAGAATACGAATATTTGTTGGACTCAAACTAAATTTTGTGAATCACTAATCTTTTCTTTTCTCTTTTATCGATTAATGTTTCTAAAATAATTGGCTTATCGATAGAATTCTCTATAACTACTAAGATATTAAAATTCTTTATACGTACAGTTGCCTAAGAAAGAGCGTGCAAATGAACTTATTATTCACTTTCATATCACTTATCTTTATTTATTTAACTC